>JAPDSC010073960.1:0-21318 GCA_026290005.1 Latrodectus geometricus | reverse complement strand
TTTATTCAATTACGAAAAAATCTGTCAATTATGAAAACTTAATGTAATATTATTCAATTATTTAAAAAAATTTTAAATTTGCCAAGGAGAGCGAGATTTGGTGAGGAGGTGTGTTCAATGACGTCAAACTGATCCTCCCTAAATAGGGAGGAACAGTTTGAAGGGCAACGGTACGGGGATTCTACACAGCAAATTAATTAACTTAAATAAGCATAGTTTTAAAAAACATTAATTTAATAAATAACTTTTTATCTTTGTTATTGTCAATAATTTATTTTTATGTTATATATTTTATATATATTAAATTTATATATATGCATAAAAAGAATAAAAAAAAATTTATAAATACAAAAAGTGTTTTATTAATTAATACATTTTAATTACTAAAATAATAATTCAAAGAATTAAATAAAAAAATGCAGAAACATTATATAAAAAAATAAATAATATTTAAAGTAATATTTAAAATTAATAAAATAATTGTTTAAATAATAAAGAAAGAAATTATAATTATTTATTTTTTAATTCATATTATGTATTTAATGTTGTAGAATATTTTTTTGTATTTTTAATTTAATTATTATTTATTTCATTAAAATTTAAAATGCAAATATATTATATAATATTTTTATATATTATATGATTGAAAAAATTAATATTTTTTTATTAAAATAAACATTACAAAGACTCGAAATGTAATAAAAACATTCAAACTCCTAAAATGATTATTAAAATATTTATTAAATTAATGTCTTGAATTTGAAAATAATTCCAAGTGATGGACTAAAGATTAACTGTGTAAAAATCATTTGTTGTTAAATTTTCAATATACTACTTTTTATTAAGTCATATTAGTATTCTATTATTATGAATCAATTTGGTGAAATAGAAAGCAAATATAAATTTAAATAAAACTTTTTAATAGATATGACAACCTTTTCTTTGAAATTTTTTAAGGCATTCTACAATTCATGAAATTGCCTTTCATCTGATGCCAATATGAGATTATTGAAGATGTAACATTATTGAATGATGTTCTGCTATTTGTTACACAATTATTAGTTGAATTGCATTTTTCTACTCGAAACTGAACAACCTTAGATAAAATATCATTTGTCATGTTTATATATATAAAACAACAAATTATAACTATATTTATGTGTACAAAGTAGCTTAAACTGTTACGTTCAATTTATTCTAATATAAATGGAAGATTTGTTTCCATAAGCAAATTTTTCTATGTCTAAAGAACTATCAGAAAAGTCTACATATAATATTTAACAAAATATTGAAGTATCTTTTTAAACTTTTTATCCAGATATAAAATAAATATTTTAAATAATTTGAATTATATTAATTCAGTCGAAATTATTAGTTGCAGAAAAAATATAATTTATAGGATTTTCGAGTCTTAAAATAGGTTCAAATCATAAGAAAAGGAAAATTCCTAATTAAAAATAATTTTTCCGTGTGGTTGTGATAAAATTTCTAATTAAACAGTAGGGAAATTAGAAAATTAAAAAAATTACTAATGAAGTGAACATTACATGAAATTCTAGTTCTAAAGTATATTTTTAACTACATACACATATTTTAAATAACCTTCAGATACTTGTTTGTGATCTTTATATTTTTGTCCTTCACTAATGCTAAGTAACATTTTACTTGTATATGAAAAAGCAAAAAACTGGAAGACAAATATATTTGATACTTAAAAAGTTATAAAAATATAACTATGTTAATAATTAATTTTAAATTTATATAAGTAGTATATATCTAATTGTATCACTTAAAATTTGGAATTTTGAATTTTAAGACTTAAAATTTGGGAAGCTATAAATATTATACATCAAAGAGTTTTTATTGCTCACAAAAAGACATTAAATTCAAAAAGTGTCTTGAATTGGACCTCAATAGCAAGAAAAGGGTCCTCAGCTCCTAAACAAGATTATATCTCCTCTGTGTATGACTGCTCGAAGTTATGCAGTAAGGCAATTAAACACAGGAAGTCTGAGGGGAAAGGGCTATTGCGGGCAATAATTGTTTGAGAATTCCCAAAGTAAAATATTGGTGTGGAGTTTCTTGGACTTATCTTTGTAGGAGTGGGAATTGTGAGATGGACCACCCCAAAAAAAACATCTGTTCAGTGTAGGAATGTTGTAAAGCAATTAAACACAGGAAGTCTGTCGTTTTCTCTAAAAGACTCGGCCACTACAAGTGGACACGTTTCTTTCACGTCACAAGTGGACACGTCATTCACGTTTTCTTTCTTTCTTTTTTTTTTTCTTTCTCTTTCTAATATTTAGAAAAACATCTTCACCCTATGACATTATGAAGGTAAACAGCTTCAATATCGTGTGATGTGTTTAATTTCATTAAAACATTAATTATCTACTTATATATTTTTTTAATAGAATCAGAAATATTTTCACTGAAGCAAACGATGGAAATTACGATATAGAAAAAAAAAGAATTTAAGAAATGTAAATGAACCTTTAGAATTAACTGATTCTGCTACAAAATCATATGTGGATAGAATTCATGAACATTTTAAACAAGACGTTATAAATTTATCAGATGCTTCTCTTATTCATTCACAAAATGATAACTATAATGCAAAACATAAAAGAATTTCAAATGTGTCAGATCCAAAAGATTTACATGATTCAGCTAATATGAGTTATGTGAATAAAATTGTACAAGAATTAGAACAAAAAAGTCTAATACATTCAGCTCAAGGTAGTTTTGATGCTAAAGATAAAATAATTGGCAATATGAAAGATCCTGTAAACGAAAAAAACGCTGTTAATAAACGCTACTTTGAAAACAATGCTTTAGTTTTAAATAAAAATGTATTTGATGCTAAAAACAAAAGAATAATTAATATCCCAACTCCTACTGATAAATACGATGTGTGTAATAAATATTATGTAGACAGAAAAACACTCATTAATAATAAAAAGAATGATAATATATTAGTACGAGATAATGA
Source organism: Latrodectus geometricus (assembly GCA_026290005.1). Classification (NCBI taxonomy): domain Eukaryota; kingdom Metazoa; phylum Arthropoda; class Arachnida; order Araneae; family Theridiidae; genus Latrodectus; species Latrodectus geometricus. The sequence goes on along the minus strand of JAPDSC010073960.1, from coordinate 18,326 downwards.
TGGATTATATGTACCTTCTTTAATTAAAAATGGTATATATAAATTTGGAAATGTAAGACTTCGAATGTTGCAAATCCTGATAAATAAAGACGTCGCAACAAAAGAATATGTCGATTCTCAAAATTTTTATGCTACTATTTAAATTATCAATTGGTAGTGCTGGACAATCAAATAAAATAAAACCTTTCTTACATATAGAAAAAATAGATTTTCTTTGAAATCAATTTATAAAATATTTAGATATCAAAATATGTCAATTGAAAAACTTATCTCCAGATGAATTAAAATTAGAAGTATTATCAGATGGTAATCAAAACAATTTGAAGCTCTATATATGTATAAAAAGAATTGACTTTTTAAATCTAAATAAATGGCGCAAATTGATTGGATAGAAGTAGCTAAAAACCCTCTTACTGAGGATTTAATTAGAAATTTTCAAGATACTGTAGATTGGAAATTAATTTCAAAATATCAAAAATTATCTGAACCTTTTATAATGGAATTTAGAGACTAGGTTAATTGGGAATATATTAGTGCATATCAACCTCTTTCTGAAGCATTTTTAATACTAAACGAAGATTTGGTTTATTGGGATACAATTTCAAGATATCAAACATTAGAAAAATAGAAAAATTAGAAGATCATGTAGATTGGAATAATATTTACACATACCAACAGAATTTATCTCCTGAATTTATAATAAGAAATTTACAAAAAGTTAATGATCGCTCTGTAATGATGAAAATACAACTTTCAGATGAAAATTTTAAAAAAATTTATAGACGAATGAAGCAATGGTATCTAGGTAAAAATTGTTTAAAAAAGTAATTTTTTATCTTTTTAAAAAAACACATACGTTGGCTTTTATCTTATCATTATTATTATTTTTTAGTGTTCATTTTTTCATTGGTAGGTCAAATTTTTTTGTTGAAATTTTAAAAGTGAAAAAAAGCTCTATTTTTCATCAAAAACAGCTTAAAAACACTAAAAATACTGAATATTTTAGTGAAAAAGACATCATTTTTGAATGAAAAACACACTTTTTTGTTTAAATTTTAAAAATGAAAAATGCTCCATTTTTACAGTTTTTTTTATTTTATCAAAAAACAGGTATAAAACTTGCAAAATAAGTCTTATTTTGCAAGAAATATAGCATTTTTAGAGTGTCCTCTAGCCTCCCCCCCCCTATACTACTTATAATATTACAAATGCAAAACATTTGCATATTAAAAATTCGAATCTTAATTGAGAATTGTAAATTTTGCCTAGCGTATTTATTCTTTTTTTTTTTTTTAATTGATTAGATTTATTTTACTGTCATTCATACAAAATATTCCAACTATATTTTTTATATTCCAACTATACTTAGATTTGGATGTATTATTTTTCATTTTGAAAATGTTTAACCTTTTCGTCCCTGCGGTGCAACTGTTGTACCGTGGATTTTTTCCCCCTTTCAAGCGCTCAACTTTCTCTCGCTCAAATTTCTCCTGGCAGTTGAGGGAGATTTAATTGCTGTTCTTTTGTGGCAGAAAGTCATAAAAACTAGGGACTAAAAAAGGAGAATTTTGGATGTAAAACAAATTTATTGGATCTCTTTTTAATCCTCATTTAAAAAATAATAGCCAATAGATTTGTTAATTCATCCTCATTATAGCGATTTTTTCCCTTATAACCAGTTGCTTTTTTTGTCAATTGAAAAAATATTTTGGATGGTTTCACGTCGTATGAGTTTGACTTTGATGATGAAATAAAAAATTGATTGAATGAATAAGAAGAATATTTTGTGCACTTGGATTCTAATTGCTGTGATTGAACCTGAATTCAATTATAGTAGATTTCTTAATGACAATAATAATGCAGGTTTCTTTGCATCATTTGATTTTGATTGATATAATGCTAAAATAACATCATACATATTTTCATCATGAAAGGAATTAAACAATAGTCTGTTAATTGTGTCCTTGAATTAAGCAATTTCATATTTATAAGAATTTGAGATTCTCAGTGACGTACGAATTGAAACATCTTGCAATTTTTAACTATAAATAAATTGGTAGGCTGGTAACTGCGTTGGTAAACTATTTCCGAATTTCATAATATCTTGGAAAAAGAGCATGAGTCTTCATTTTTAAAATTGTAATCCCTAACAACATGACTATCTGGTTCAATCATGATCAAAATTTATGGTTTTGAGATTGATATTTATTCAACGGAATCAAAATAAATGCTTCGACTTTTAACATATTTCTTTTATAGCTCAGCAATATATTTCCTTTAAAATCATGTCAACAATTTGTCTCTTTAATTTATCAATTTCATTTGCCCTTTATTTCATATATATTTTCTACATTTCAATAATTCGTAAAATTTCAATTAATAAATTTTAAATTTAGGATTTAATTTTTAAGTTCTTAAAAAAGTGAAATTAACTATAATACTTAAGACTGAAATAAATATTTTAAGATTTGTACTCACTCAAAGGATGACAAATTCTTATATTATTCATTTATTTATTTTGATAATCGCTATTCTATTGATTAAAAATTGAAATTTTTTGATTACTCCATCCAATATAAAAATGATAGTAATATTATCAATAGTCTAAGAAATTATAATTTCATGTATTCTCGTTTTTACATTCATATTCTTGACATATACCTTTTGAAAGGATTAAGGCACACTTTGATGTCTAAATTTGATTTATTATTTAAAAATTCTTGCTGTCCTTAAATCTGAACAAAAACTTTCCACTGTAAGTGTTAAATTCACTAAATTTAGTCATCTATCATAGTTAATAAGTCTTGTTTATGGTATTTATAACTCTTTGGACAATATATAATAAGATTGTTTGTAAATATTTTTATACCTGAAAATTAAAATTTACTATTCAATTAAATAATACTTTTGCCTTATTTTTAAATACTGATTATATTCTTAAAAGAAAAGATTTATTATTATGATATATATTCCGAATATACGTCATGAAATATATATCACAATTAATTACATGTCGGTTCATTTTAGAGAATATAAATAAACCGGGCGTACTTATTATTTTGACATTGTAAAAAATTCCATATTAAAATTGTTTTTGAATGTTATAAATCTGTTCAAGGAGAAAGAAAATAATTCATTGCGTAAACCTTACTTAATAACCTTAAAAAGTTTTCTAGAAAGGTTCCTTAAAAGGTTTTCTAGATTTTAAATCAGAAAAATTGATTTTTGATTTCAAAATGAAATTTATGCATACAACATTACTTTTTTTATTTAAGTTTTATAATTTTTGAAAACTTTGTTATTGTGAGTTATAAGACATGCTCAACATTTAATAATCAACAGTTTGTTGAGTCTTACATAAGTAAAGTGTTACCTATAGGAATGGGAATTGAAAATAGGGAAAACAATTATTTAATTTCTTCATTTGGTTAATAAACTAGATTTTGTATTATAGCAAATAACTATTATTTATTATTCTCATTGAAGTATGTAGTCAAAAGTATAATATTCAAAAGGTTTTCCTAAATGCAATTGTTTTGATGCAAAAAATTAATTTATTTAACTTAAAATAAAATTGATTAAAATTTAAAAATAAATTTTTGGATATTTATGTTGACGTAAAATGATACAATATTATGATAAATAAATTAATTTAAAGTCCTCAGGATAAATATTTTTGAAATTTTATCAAATTTTTCTAAATAATAAAAATTATAAAATCATCAATATATCTAAAGGCACCTAAATAATATGATTTTTCATAATATTGTAATAATAGATTTGGAATATCAATTATTGGTTTCTTATTATTAATTACCGACGTATTATTTAATTTTATAATATTTTCTAAAATGATTAAATGAAAACAAATTTATCCAAATTAGTGTTACAGCCTCAGTTAACGTATTGGTGTTTTATTAGATTCTTATGAAATTTATGATTTAATGAAAATAATATTTTTAGTTTTAGATTGTATTCTTAAGAAAAAACTAAAATTTTTTTTGTAAATAGTTATTTTAGCAGAATTGTGTATTTTATGGGTTTTTGAATTTGATATTTCTTCATTTAAAATTTAATTTTCTCTATATATTATAATATATAAAATATTATAGAATACTGTTATTTCGCTGTTATATATTATATAATTATTATCTAATTGGGAAATAAAGAATCGAAATCTATTAATAATTTAGTTTTTTGTATTTACAAATGAATGATTCTAATGAAGAAATAAGTCACGAAAACAGGAAATATCAGAATTACATGAAAAAAATGACGTAGAATATTATATCCAATCATATTTTCTCATTACATTATTAACACCGCCTAGATCTTAACGTCATACGCTATACATACACCCTTTCTAGATAAACCAGATTGTAATTGTAATCCCTTCACTTGGCAATCATTTGGCGAGAATAGAGCGGATATTGGCAATATTGCAGAATGTAAACAAATCGGGCTAGTAAAAGGGGATCTCCCCAATAGATGTATTAGATTAGCAACACTGTCCACTTAATAGAAAAAAATTCAACCTAAAATTTGAAGTACTTCTATTACTAAGTACTCAACACTTAATCAGATTTTTTTACTGTGATATTAATCTTTTCAACATTTCTTATTATTTTCTGACTCTAAAAAATTCAAATTTATCTTAAAAAACAATAATTTTTGTCATTGTAATAAGCCATTATGTAACATTTGAAGAATTAAATGTAAAATTTTTTATCTGCACAAGCTTTTCTTATTCAACACAAATATATTAAACACGTAAATATATAACAGAAACTTACAAATATAAAAAAGTCGTAAGCAAAATAATTAAATATTAATGAATTTAATAACAAAACATTAGTTATTTCATTAATTGATATTGTTATTTGACTAAATAGTGATGCTCTTCTTAAAGAACGGAATACAAAGTTTCGTTGGAATTATGTAGCGAAACACTGCGAATCTATCTCGTCTCGTGTTCTAATTCTGAAGAGGGGACAAAAAATGACCAATTTCATTTATTGCGATTTTTGTAGTATAAAAGCATACCCACACACAAAGTTAATTATTTAAAATCCTTTGATTCGCTTAATGCAGCGATTTAGGAATCAACAATGTGAGACTGCACTGTTTAGTATTATTAGGTGATGCGAATGAGAAAAATAAAAAGGTTTTTTTTCGTTTCTGAACTCTCTCATGGTCATATAAGCTTCATATTATATCTCTGCCTCAAATGCCAATTGCAAAATATTTCTTAAATTTTTTGTTTTAATAATCTTATGTTTTAAAATCATGTTAATCTCAACTAAAGTTAGGTGTAGAAAAATTTCTTATGAATAGAAGGTACATGGCCTTTTAGGCTAGGAACCTAACAAACACTAGGTCTAGCTATTGTTAGGTTTCTAGCCCAGAGGGCCATATCCCTTCTATTCCTAAGAAGTTATTTCAAAAACATAGATAGACAGTAGATTCATATTAAGATAAGTGTTCCCAATAAAATAAATTGTTCCAGCATGATGAATTATAGAATTCCAAACAAAATAAAAACAAAAGTTACACGAGAGAAATAGTAAATTGAAAAAACAAGATACAATAAACACATAGAACTGTATAGTACTTATTTTATTTATTTAATTTAATTATTTATTATTTCGTAAATTATAAACAAACAAAGAATACACAAATATTTACAAACAAAAAAATATATTCAACTCAGTACCCCAATGAAGGGCAATGAGCAAGAAATTGAAATAAAAGAAAAAGTGTCAAAAAAAAATAAATAAATAAAAAAAATAATTATTTTTATTTTGAACTAAATTAGTTTGTTGTTGGGCTTAAACGCAGCACGGCCCTGGGTCTGTGGAAATTAATGATTTCATAAGGGCTATAGTTCTCAATAGATTGAATTTCTGCATTATTAATTTCATTAAGTTTTTCAAAAAATCTAAATGCTAGGAATCCTAACAAACACTAGATCCATTCTCCAATACCGTGAGAAAATTTTAAAGCCCCATAATGAGGGTAGAAGCTGACCGGATGTACGGTCACCCCTGATTAAATGCTCGGCTTTTTCACAGGCAATCCCCAGCTCAATAGGTGATTAAGCATCCATCAATGTCTGGTCATTCCACTTTTCACATGCTCCTCCAATTTCTCTCACGACCTAGTGTCTCCACAGAAAAACCCCTCTTAATTTAAAATCCCCCTAACGGTTCGGAGGAAGGGTTGGTTTTAATAAAGGAAAGTTCGTTTGGATAAATTGATTTTAAAATATCACTAAAATTTAAAAAAATTATACTTTTATGTTTAAGATAATATTAATAAATCGTTAATACCAAATTTTTTTTTCATTTCGGTATGAAATACATAAAAATCATAAAAAAATGGATTTTAAAGTTTAGTTATATGTCTGATTTCATCAGGTAAAAAATCTATATAAAGCAACGCAGAGTTGCTCTTGTATTAACATCTTTGAAAGAAAATTTATTTAAACCAAACGCATAGAACTGATGAATTTTACTTTACTGTGAAGTCTATACGGAATCTTATGACTAGTTACAACAAAGGATTTAGTCCGGAAACATATTTCAACTTTGGTCACATCTGATGTAAGAATAACATTTTTAAGACCTGAATACTAGCGAGAGGAGATAAGAGATTAAACTCTTTTAAAATCTTAAATAAATTTAAAAAACAGTTACACTTTTACATATTACGAGTAATTAAAGTTTAAGATTCCTTATATATATATATATATATATATATATATATATATATATATATATAGACGCTATACTTATTATAATAAAACTATCTATAGCAATATTTTAATTTGGATAATTCATACGTTATCTAAGCTGTATCTATTCTGCAAATTTAAAATTCCAATATAAGACATGTTAATTAAGTATAATATTAAATAATAAAATAGAAAAATTCGCTTCATATGTATGGTACATTTTAATGCGCATTAAGAGTATTTTTAAAGTTACTTCTATAAAAATTAGCCGCAACAAGAACAATGATTAAATACTTGTGTATTACTTAGTCAATCAGTTAGATAATGATTCGGCTACGTAATTTGAAAAATTGCAGTTATTTTAATGAAGTTTTAATTTGTATATAGTTACTTTTCAGTAAAAATAAAAAATAATAATAAATAAAAATATTTAAAAAAAAAAATTGAAATTCGCAATTGCGGAAAACTTTTTAGGCAGTAATGATCGACTTATAAAATAGCCGCTAAGTAAAAATAAAAACATTCGCAATATTTAAAAACAATTTTACTAACCAGATTATATGTAAAGTATAACAAATGTAAAATTAACTTACTATTTTAATCAAAGAAGATAGTCAAGTAGATAATATAATGAACAAAGAGTTCATAAAATAAATAAGCAATAAATTGAGAGAGCGCAGAATTCCACTAACAAAAGAGCTGGTGAATTCGAGAATGATTGCATTAGCGAATGGAAGGACTTTCATCTAGTTATCAAAGTTACTTTTGATTGGTCCAACTGAGTCACGTGTCCGTGCAATTATTGGATGACCTAGTTTGACAAACTGGAAGGAACAAATCAGAGAATGGACGCGTTCCATGAACTAACAAAAGAATAAAAAAAAATAATCATTCGATGAGGCGAAAAATTTTCTATTTTATTTTTTTAAATTTTGACTACATAATGAATTATTAATGATTTTCTAATCATAGCAGAATTATTTCAAAAACGAAATCTTTTGTATCTGATGCATCTACATACATTATTATTTATTTATTAAAAGAACTATTTATATGGAGAATTCAGAGTTTGACAAAGGGACGAAAATAGGGGCAATTACCCTGGGACCCCACATTAGAGCACCCCCCAATATTGAATCAAAAATTTATTTCACTTTTCATAATTTTATAATTTTTTTTTTAAATAAATATCAGTACAGTGTAAAATCCGTCAGTTTTATTAGCTTCTTCATTAATCTATCGGGGAACACTTTCGTAACTTGTTCTGTGGCTCAAACTGCTTCGCCAAGATATACTCCAAGATAGAAGATAAAAGATATATATATATATATATATATATATATATATATGCTATTTATTTTCGAACTTAAAGTTAGAATAGTTAAAGACAAGCGCTAATTTTTATAATCATTGAGACACAGTTAATAAAAGTACCAATTTTTATGAAATGAAATTTAAGAGGATCTAATTCTCTTTTATTACCTTCGTATGTTTTAGTATGAATTAGTGTTTAAATTGTACTCTCCAGTTACATCATAATATTATTCAAAACTTTCAATTTGCTTTTCTATTTAATAGGCAAAATCATCTTATTAAATGCGACATTGTTCTCAGGTATTTTTTAAAAGCTTATAAAAATATATAAATTTGTTGTTATTTTCGAAAGTTACTAGTAGACCGCAATCAACGGTTTGCCGATCACTGTGATACGTATTTAATGTGTATTTAGTGTATTTTGATGCTTGATAATGATGCTTTACATATACATTTTTCGATATTTTTCACTATCAATGCTTTATTCTCACTAATTTTTTATATACATGTGGTAAATTCATTTTATATATTCCTTTATATTTTTTTGCAGATTCTTCAAACTAATGCATTAAAAATTTAAATGATTGAATTATTTAAATTTCATAACACTTTTAAAAACATTTTTGAAATAGACATTAATCACCGGATTATAATTTATCTTGTAATATAATTATATAATTTCGTGTATAACATAACTTAAATTAAGGTCACAATTAAATATTGTGAGCTTTTAATTTAAATATTTACCAATAATTAAAAAATATTCAATAGAAAATTTTTAAGCAAAAAAATTTAATATCTTAAGTTATTGACTATAAATATGGATTTGACTTGATTTTTATTTACTGAAACTCCAGTTGTTCCTATAAGAAGAGTTTATATAAAACTAACACGCCTTCGCATTGGACAAACTCGATTTACATACAAGCATTTATTCTTGTCTCAGAGTACTCCAATTTGTGACATGTGTAATGTACCATATTACAGTACATCACATTATAATTGTTTGTCCTAACTTCAATGATTTATGCTTAGTATTTTTTAACAGAACAAATTTAATTTTATCAGATTTAATTGGGCTTAAACCACATAAAAATTTGTTTGCATTTTTATGCGCAATAGGTTTTTTAAATTCTTATCCATTTTAATCTTTTACATAAACTTTTATTAAATTATTAATATACTTCATCTTATATATTTAACTAGCCCTTCATAACTGAATCTCTTGTTTTAAACAATATTCGGTGCATAAATGTAAAGTATTGGACCTTGCACCAGTAAACCACACAAAAACAAACAAACAATTTACTAAAACAAGATTGATTGGTAAAAAATAAACAAAGAACGGAAGTAAATTTTCTGTATACTTTGAAAAATAATCTATATTAAAAATATGTTGCTCGGGAATTATATTGAATGAAAAATAGACACCTTAACGGGCTTTGTTGACATTTTTTAAAATTTAATCTAAAATATAATATTACAGAATCTGTGCGCGTTATTAAAAAACATTATGAACAAGTGGCCAATGTCTGATTTTTGGATGATATCCAAAACTTAAATAAGTAAATATTAAGTTATTGAACGTCAGCTAGATCTGAAAAATATTTTTGATTCTGTATTTTTGTTGTCTGTGTGTCTTAATGACTCACATGCCGTGAGGGGAGGGAGTGAAGAATCGTCTCATCTGGGCTCAGACAAAACGGAGCAGTTTTAAGGAATAGATGTGAATTATTGACCACCTGCAGTGTTCCCTTCTCCCTGTTTTCTTAGGGGATAAGCAGGGGGGGGGCTTCATGTGCTTCACTGATTCATAGCACTTCCAGAAATCCTTTTCTCATATCCGGTTTCTTTCACAAGTGGCACTCATCCGTTTGTGTGTCCGTCGGGGGTGAGGAAGTGAAAACACTATCTTCAGTGTTATCTTTGAACATTACCCAAAAACTCTGCTCCATAACTCAACACCCGCGTAAATAACAATAAAGATAAAGCTCTGCTGCAGACTATATGGTGTCAAAGGGACGAATGACGTGTAAAAAAGACATCTGTGGAATGGGCGGTCTCCATTCATATTTTTCTGTCACAAGGCAAAGGTGGACTACAAAAAGACCGAAAAAATACTTGATAGAGTATCCATATGTGAAAGTCTTTTCTCTTTATCCTTTGAAAATGTCTTTAATGATTGTAAAATCTAAGAATTATATAACACCCCATGCAAACAGATTCGATATGCTTTCATATTGGTCATTATACGTTAGAACTAAGTAAGGCATTTCTGCATCATTTACCAAAATAAATATTCAAGGAAAGGAAAACAAAGTTGAAAACATTTCAAAAGAAAATAAAAGGAATAAATTAATATAAGATTATTCGTATAATCATTAACATAAATTATACCAGATGTAAAAATGACAACAAACAGAATTATTTCACTATTAAATACAAAATAAATGCAATGTATAGTTGCAGGAAATAATAAACAACATTAAAAAAAAAAATTCCAAGAACTTTTTTACGAGATTGAAAAGAGGGAAAGAGAAGTATTTAAATTCTTACATTTGGAAAGAAATATAACGATAATTCTCACATATTATTTTCTTTATCTTATACGAATATTAAAAAATCCTAAGTTAATATTGCTACAATTTTTATTTATTTATTTTATTTTTATTATTATTATTTTTGAAATTATGTGATAAGTGAAATAACGAACGATTTTTGAAATTCTTATAAAATAAAATCGATATTTATTTTTAATTTTTAGGAATTTTTTTCATCAATAGTTAGGAAACTCAAAAAATATAATGTAAGTTCAGAGAAACTTTTGCGCTATTTTATTTAACATTCAAAATGCTTCGATACAATGAATGATATTACATTCTGCTTTTACTGACATTTTCAAGTATTTCCTGAGCATGTAAATACAGAAGAATCTTAATGTTTTGAGCGATACCCAGCAATATTGCGTTTTCAGTGTAGAAACTTGAGCCTTAATGGGTAGTCAACTTTATCTTATTTACGAAGCTTTCATTCTAGTTTAACAAAATAATCTTCTAAAACAAAATTTTAATGCAATTGTTAAAACCGTATGTATGTAAAAATTATGCTTGTAAGTATATGTAAATTTAATATCAAATTAGATTTCAAGTGTATTAATGTAAAAATAATTTAGTATAGTTTTATACAATATAACGTTAGAAAAAATGATTTTCCGTTAAAAATTTTTTTTATTTATTTATATATTTTACGGATAATCTTTTAAAGAATTTTTTATTTTATAACATTTTTAAAATTTATGGTACTAATTTTCAGAAATAAAAGCTTTAGTTGGACTGAAATTAAGACAAAAGGCGCCTTATATACTGGTTGTCCCATTGCCAAAGGTGCTTTTTGTCGTGCTAATGAAGGTGAAAAGTCCTAGTAGCCGGGCGTTATAAAAAAGTTTTGATGTAATGAATTAAGCATATTAATCATTAATAATGATTATAATTAATTGTTAATAATATCTGTTAACCTTATAAAATAATGATTAATAATATTTGTATAACCTTATAGCTGTATAATAATATATCCTATGCCACGCTTATTGATACACGCATAATATTTGTTAACCTTATAAAATAATGATTAATAATATTTGTATAACCTTATAGCTGTATAATAATATATCCTATGCCACGCTTATTGATTTATATTCATATCATATATATCTTAACGTGGCAACTGTTTTGTTTGCACTTATTTCTTAAAGAATATTATCTAAAAAATATAAATTATTAAAGGGCTGTCTCTAACATTAATTTGTACTTCCCTATTAATAATATAATTAGTATCATAAATATTAGAACCTATTAATAAATATTAGAACTTCCCAATGTTCCCTTCTACTTAGCTTGCTCCTGGGTTCTTCCAGTTAGACGGAAGCCGCGTCTCCGTAATTTACAAGGAGAAAACCCCCGAATATTTGACCAGCCACCCCAGAGATATCATTTCACTTGGAGAACATTGCGATCACGATATAGTTAATGCACCCCAGCCACTTTTAGTGATCACCACGGATCTAAGCCAGGATTCGAATTCATTACCTTCTGGTAAGAGAACAACGCTCTAACCTACCTAAGCCACTGCGGCATCCTTTTTTTTAATTTTTTTTTTATCTGTCGATCTTCGTTGCCCCTTATTGGTATGCTACCGTTGGAATTATTGACCTCATTTTTTATGAATTTCTTTATTTGTAATTAAAATTTATGAGCTTTGTTCTTGTATAATTTTTATTCGGATAGAATTTTTGCTCTGAATTTGAGTGATACAAAAATAATACCGTTTGGTAAAAATTTATGATAACTTTTATGGAATACTGTGCATCATGGTTAAATTTTGCATTCGATGAATCAAATATATTTATTTCGAGTATGTTTTTCAATTTGTTGTGTTGAGATTATGTTAACATATCATCTTCGCGATTTTCGAATGTCCTATATTTAGTTGATTCCGGATTAATTTTTCAAAGGATAAACAAATGAACTTTATATGGGGGAAAAGTTTATCAAAACTGGACTCCAAGATACAAGTTTTGGAATTATAAAAGTTAATTTTGGCAGTAAAAATTACGATGAGGTAACTCCTAGAGAATTCATTACCAAAATCAGTAATGATAGAGTAGATAATAAAGAAAAAATGGGAAAAAAAGAAACATATCTTAAATCACGATTTAGATGAAAGAGCAGGTGGAAGAAAAATGCTTTTAGAAGCTAAAAACCAAACCAAAAGAATAATGGAAATTTAAACTTAAAATATAAAATTTTTAACGAAATGATTCGTATATTAACCTTTTAACCGTTAAAATTAAGAATTTATGAATAATTGAGAGTTGGAATTAAATTTTTTTTTTTCTTTTCCAGAAAAATTATTTATTATAAAGAAAAGATTTCAAGAATCGAAATCAAAAGTTTGTTAATCCAAAGTTCGCGCGTAGCTCGTTTAACGAATTCCCCCCCACACACACAACTAAGATTATCGATGGGAGAGAAGTGCCTAACTAACTCATCAAAAGGTTAGAAAATTATATGAAATGTATTAATTATTTGTATTAATGTATTGTATATAATTTTATTTAATTATAGTTAATAAATACATTTATATACTTATTTAAAAGATATTAATATCTTTGCTATTTTAAAACAATATTTGTTAAAGCAATTACAAAATGAATAACACTTTTTCAAATAATTTTCAGATCAAGGTAAAATTATCCCTAGCTTTTATTTTTTAATTTCTATAAAATTTATGGCCCCTAACCGGATTCTCTAAAAGAAATTTATATTTGAGAATATTTTAAATTTGATGCTGCATGTTGATATATTCTTGTTATAAATATATTCTATATAATATGCAGTTAAATATACAATATTTTTTTCATATTTTTAGCAGAAGGCGCTAAAATGGTTTTGTACATGGACTCGCTACGCCATTGCGTTTCCTCCTGCTTTTTTATTTATACATTATGACAATTGACATAAGAAAATTCAATTCCTTAGTCGAACGAACATTTTACCTTTTTTTAAATTGCTGATCCATAAAAAAACACCTTTTTATTTCTTGAAAATTTATATATATTTTCTATAAGTATTACATTTTTTATATACTATAAGGTGTTTAGGATAGATATCTTTTTAAAAGTAATTAAAATTGAATAAAAAGTATTCGGAAAAAATGATATTCCAAACCGTTATAAAAACGTTTTTACAATCAAATTATAAAAAAACCTATCTACCATAAAACTAAAAATCTTTATTACTTTTTGTTTTGCTTATTTTGTAAAATTATTTGGCAATGAATATTAAAAATAACTTCATAAATTATTAACTAACATATAAAAAAAGAGAGAAGAGGAGGAGCCCTTTGAAAACAGCGAAATTAATGGGAAGTTAGACTACTTCCGATTTTCATTCATTCAAAAATAATCAGGAACGAAACAAGAGATGTGTTATATTGATAAGTTTATTTTCATAGATGAGTATTTGGCATGCGATATCACTGTACGAAGTCCAAAACGCCGCACCTTAATAAATGAAGTTAAATATCTTCGACTGGATTTTCATCGCCTTTACATTTTTAAATATGGGTTCGCCCATACTTTTAGTTTCAATATGAGAAGTATTTTAAAAGTTGTTTTACAAAACGCGAAACAAAGAAATCGAGTTATTTACTTGCTCATTCTTTTAGCGATCAGCAGCTATTGAGTACATGTTAAATGATTTATTCATTGAGTATATTATCTAATGATTTTCCAAGAACAGTTAACTGAGAACTTCAATTTAAAGTACACTCCCAATTACAGCAAACATCCATGCCCGGGGTTGGAATCGACTTCACGAATTTGAATCGAGTAAGAGTGCGCTAATTCCACTGCCAGTTGGGCTGGGCTACTCATAATAGAGTTAGATGTGAAACACAATCAGGAAGGACTGAACCATACATGTCTAAAGCAGGCGTTGCATATTTAACTATAACCTTTTCGAATATTTCGGCTGCCTAAGCTAAGCTTAAAATAATACCTGAATCAAAACACTTTGATGCTGCAAGAGTGGACACATTAACAGCTAAAAGCAGTAATGAGAGTTTTAACATCCTACGCGTCAATATCCTGCTGAAAAAACTTTTCATGTATAGTGGGCTGTAGCACGTACCTCAAGAGAGGAAAAGTCCCAAGCACCCAACTCGAGAGACATGCTCCAGTTGTTCATCAGTAACTGGTATCGAACTCAGGATCTGATAATCTGAACGGTACTGTCTAATCACTAGGCCGCACTGAGTCCCCACACCGAAATTCTAGCTTTTACTGATAGCTTGGTTCTTTTGGTTATTCCTATGTTAGTGGAAGCAGTGTTGAGATGGATAATTTGTATTGACTACATTAGCTTGAGTATAGTCTGATTTCCATAGTAAAAAAATTTTTTTTAAAACTAAGATTTCACAAATTTCGCACGGCTGGCCAATGGCTGAGTGGTTAGCGTTCCTGACTCCTAGGCTGTTGGTTCCGGGTTCGAATCCTGGTTTGGGCACGGACGTTTCCTTATATTCTCTCTCTTTACATTTGTTTGTTCTTTCTTTTGAGATGACGGATGAATGTGGCCACCACGGGTTTGTGGTGGTGTGACGTTGGTATTGTTACTCGCCTCCATGACTTGGTTCACAAGTGCCTCCTGGGTAACGCTAAATGAGTAACAGTTTCCGGCTTTAGAAAAATATATAAAAAAAAAAACAATTCCCCCACTCTTTTTTTGTTTTTCTTCGGATTATATTTAAAGTATAGAAAGCTCCCTCCTTCATTCAAGGTATCTCAGAAAAATAAAAGTAAAAATGAAAAAATCCTTAAAGAACTACTTGATAAAAGGCAGAGTTCTTGAAAATAAAAAAATACTTTAAATTGTGCTGAAAAACATTTAGAATATTTTACGACGCGAGGAAGAACAAATATGAACTGCTAGACCTACGACGAATTGTTAAGATAAAATGGTGGTATTTTCTACTTTTCAATAAATTGAAATTACTAAGTCAAATTTGAATATTTAACACGAAAACTTAAAGAATTTCAGAATAAAAAAAATAAAAAGTGAAAAATTACAAATACCTAATTTCAAAATATTACATTTTAACTTTGAATCTCAAAGATACGTTTAAAGCTCAATAATATTCCCATGATATTTCATTCATTTAGGAAAAGGGGCAAATTTTTTGCACATTTCAGTTCACAGCACTTTAAATTAAGAAACAATATTTTCATCAAATATCCATGCTTACTATGAAGTGGAAAGGAATACCAGTTGAGATTTCTAACTTTGAATTAATCTACAGGATATGTACTCGACTCCTCTGAATCGCAACAGGAAATCTTACAGTCAAAAACAAAAGGAACTTTATTTCAACATGAAAAAGAAAACTATTTAAAAAAATTATGAATTATTACCGTATTTGCCGGCATACAGATGTATCACTTTTTTCATATACGTTTTTTGAAGAATAAAACTTTATTGATCATAATAAGGAATTTACACTATATATTAAATATAGAGTAAAGCAGTATTTTGCAAGATTTTCTTAAGACAAGATTCTGCAAGACATCTTTAAAAACTCCCTTTTTACCGTTTTAGTAATGCTTTTTGGACTTTTGAAGGATCAAGTTAAGTTTGAGGGCACAACAAAAGTCAAAAGATGATTGTTGATTTCTTATTTGTGCAAGTTCAAAATTTATCATTTCCGTGCAATAAGGATAAATCTATAAAATTCAGTAGTTTTTTTCCGTTTCCATACTTTTTAGTTTACGCAATCGCACGTAGCTTGTATGCTATTTTGTTTTTGAGCCATAACATGCCAACAAATTTAAGAATAATGGAAATTAATTATAGTAGTAGTAAGAAAGGCAAATAGTATACGATTAAGCAAAAAAGTACATGTGTAAGATCCAGTAGTCCAGGCAAATTGTCCTAAATTGACATCAAATCGTTTCATGTTGTACCCCAGCTACAGTTTATGAATATTCATTTTTAAGTGCATTAATTATTTACTATATGCAGTTCTTCATAATTAATAACTCATTTTCATTTCAACGATATAAATTATGCGATTAAAAAAAAGCTGTGTCATTTATTTTCATAAAATTATTAAACATATACATTATCTTGAAAAAAAAAATTATTTAAACCTTAAAACTTTTGGCGCAAATTGTCAGTAAAATTTAATAAACATAAAAGAAGCACTTTACACACATCCTTTGACAAGAGCAATAAATATTTAAATAGCAAACTTTAAATAAATAAAATTTTACAGTCAATAATTGTGATATTGTTTTTCATGGTAATGTTTTCAGAGTCTTTTTTTTAACTTTACGGGATCCTGAAGTTACTCAGACTGTCGCAACCACACCCAAACTGTAAGCATACACACGACACAAAGAATAACCAATTTTCATTTTTTGTTTCTCGATTCGAAATATTTATTTTCATTTCGAGTTATTCTAAAAGAGTCTGGCGCCAATTTATTTGGCGTCATTGTGCATAACAACACTTTGCACTTTTTGAGCAGACACGCCAGAGAATAAAAATAAAATGTTAATATAAATTGCTAAATCATTTTCTAGCTACTTTCTCAGGCTGTAATTTGCTGAGCTCATTTTTATTTAATTAAATATATATATTCGTTTCTTTCCTTAGCTCTTTTTGTACTGAATAAATTCACTAATGTTGTGAGAATCGAAAGCACTTTGACACAACATCCGGCCACACCTGCCTCCCCTCCTCTTCGAGACCGAAAGAAAGGATATAAAACAGAGTGTACATGTCTCTGGAAGGGGGAACTTCTGTTTTGTGGGTCCTAAGCCATTAGGATCGTTATGATTTTGGAGACGTCAGTCTCAGAATAATATAATAATTATTTAGGCTTCTTAAGCCATCTTATGTAAGGGATTTTATTAGTGGAGACGTCAGTCTCAATATTTACGAATATTTAATTGTTTGGGCTACTTTAGCCAGCTTAATTAATTATGTGTGTAAGAGACGCCAGTCTCAAAAAAATATATCTATCTGCTTCTCAAGCCATGTGATTAATTTCAAATGCTTGTTTTGTGTTGTGATGCTTTAAAGATCAAATTAAAATTAGCATCTGTAATTTTGTTCGTAATTATTTCACCCGAACCTATTCAAATTGATTGTTCTTCACTGGATTACCAATCAAAAATAGGACGTTCGGGAAACTTTACTAATGTATAATTCACTATTTCTAGGTCACTTCTGTTTAAAA
This sequence comes from Latrodectus geometricus, assembly GCA_026290005.1. Classification (NCBI taxonomy): domain Eukaryota; kingdom Metazoa; phylum Arthropoda; class Arachnida; order Araneae; family Theridiidae; genus Latrodectus; species Latrodectus geometricus. Next base: position 481 of record JAPDSC010073960.1, on the reverse strand, counting down.
TTTTCAGCAAAGTGATTTTTTTTAAAAGTTAATAAGCATTTCTTATATATTTATATATTTTCCACAAATTTAACTTGAAAGTGAAATTTGATATAAATTGATATCAAACATAAGTGTGAGGATTTCTCTTATTTAAGATAACTCAGATTGTACCTAAAAATTAGTCATATTTAAATTATTCACAATGCGTTATTTACAATAATACCTACATTGTTAAGAAATCTTTAGAAAATAAAAAAAAGTTGTTTTTAGCAAAAAAATATGTTAAATTTTTTAGTGAAAAAATATTAAATTTCAGATCTTTTAAAATTTTACTTATTTTGAAAAAAATTCATTAAAACTAACACAGACAAAATATGCGTAATTTCAAATGCATTATGTGAACGATTAATAAAATGATATTTACAGCTGTTATAGTTGAGTGAAAATGTTATTATATATATATATATATATATATATATATATATATATATATATATAT
>JAPDSC010073959.1:67463-77580 GCA_026290005.1 Latrodectus geometricus | reverse complement strand
CCTCATAATTGCTTTTATAAATGTTCTCCATAAGTTTTCTTTTATCTATGGTTGAAAACTTTAATTTGATTGCTCAAAGATATATATATATATATATATATATATATATTAACTATATTTCACATAATGCATCTATGCTTGGTTTTACTGAAAATGAAACCTATTTTTAAAAAGATGAAAGTTAAACATTTTAGAATTTAAGATGTTGGAAATGTTACATACAGTCAAAGTAGTCACTCAGATCTGAAAAGGACATTAAATTGCATATTAATACAATAACTTCTCGAAACCATTTTTGGTATACATAAAATATAAATTAAAATAAAAAAATTACAACAAAATACTTAAATTATATAGAATAAAAATCAAATTAATTTAAACATTAGTTTCAGTCATTTTGTAAAATCCTATAATTTGAATATTTAAAAATAATTTTGAAATCTATATTTTATAAACTTAATAATAATTAAAAATATGGTAAAAATCTGAGTTGATGTTAAAATGTTGAGAAACATGACTTAGAAAAGAATTGATTATAAGCCATTATTCAAAGCGTTATCCAGTTAAAATTTTTAATGAAAAGATTTTAGAGATACTTTATAACACTCAACACAAAATTTGTGGTCATTATTATTGATAAAAGAACCAGGTATGTATGTTTGAAAAATTAAATCATTATACATATAAAAACTTTAATGGAATACTGCACTTAATATTAGATGGTATAATTAGTATTTTAATAATATATTTAATATCATTCAAATATCACTTGTTCATGTAAACCAGGTATCAAAAACAAAGAATTCGAAGAGAGATTAATTTTTTATGAGAGATTAATATTGTCATTCTTACGAATCATATAAAAGTAATATAAACTTTGAAATATAAAAAAGCATATCCTAGTATAGTTGGGAATTTTGGTTATAAGTTTATATGGAATAGAATGTAGAATTTTAAAACTTAATGTGGTAACGACTGTTAAATGTGAGTTATAATTAATTAAAATATAATCTTAGATAGATCAACTTTAGAAAATTAAAAAGACCAACGGATTTCTTATAATAATTCTAATCATTCAATTATATTCTGTGTGAATAGAGTAAGATTTTACGACAATGATCGTAATGTTTTGTATTTTTATCTTATGTATGATTTTAAACTGCCTGAAATGTATTAAATTACTTGAAAATATTATAATTTCCATAAAAATCTGTATAAATGTAGATACAGATATGTATGCTAACATGTAGATTGAAAGAACTTACCAAATAGTCCAAAGAATCCTGTAAGAAGACAAACATTTTCAAAGAAAATTATTAATTTTCAGTAATATATATTTTAATGTATTAACATAAATTGGGTATGGAAATAATTTTAAATTTGTTAAATATGACAAGATTATATAATGAATTAAATTACTTCATTTTGCTTTCAATTTCGCTAGCTTTATTTTAAGCCAGTTAATTACTATGAAATGTAGATAATTTTATGAATAAGTATACTGAGGTACTTTATTTGTAGTTTTCGATTTTTAATTGGTTTTTAAATAATGCATTTTATGGGAAATATTTATTACTAGATTTATGGATTAATAAGTAAATAGCTTAAGATTTTGTATGTTTTCAACTTTTATATTACTGAATGGGACATTTTATTTCACTATTTCTCTAATAAAACATAACATTTTCAATTCATTGCTTTATCAGTACATTAATTTGAATCAAACAATATGAATAGCAGTATTTTATATATCTTCATATGATCTCAGATATTTTGATTTGTTATAAGTAATTTTAAAATTGCTCTTCTAAAATTTAATTTAAGTATGGAATAAATATAATAAATTTATAAATAACAATATTATTTAACAAATAAATATAATATATGAATATATAAATTTAAGGATCAAATAATTAAAATAAAATTGTCATTTAAGGATTGAATAATTATAATAATATTAGAAAAACAAAACAAATCATTAAAATTAAAACCCAATAAATTTAAAATTTACAAAATAAAAATTGCATTTATTTCAAACTTCATTATATCAATTACTATAAAATTGCATTACAAAATAAAAATTGCATTAAATTTGTTTTCATAGAATGTAAGATTGCTATTCCAAAAACAGAGTTAGCTATCGCATTATTATCTCAGACTATTTTGTATAGCTCATATTTTTATATTTTTCAATTTGAAGTTAGTGTTTAGAATTAACTTATTAACTAACATCATCTGACATTTTGCTTATCTATTTAAAAGCTGAATAAATGTAATTTAATTAATAAATTAAAAGGAATTATTTGTAATAAATACCAACAAATTAAATACGAAAACATTTTAAAACATATATTAAGTTTGTTATTCGAACGTCATACGTAACTAACTCTCATTCTTGTATAATACTATTTCTATATAATATTATTTTCAATGATTAATTACTATAGTTTTTATAAAAATAATTACCAGTTTGCTTTCTTGGAGAATATTGATTTGCATTTTTCTTATAAAAATAATTTGGAACTGAAAAGTGAAAAATAAAATAAGAAGTTTGTTTTTTCTTTATATATATATATATATATATATATATATATATATATATATATATATATATATATATATATATATACACTACTGGCCATTAAAATTACTACACCAGGAAGAAATGCAGATAACAAAATGATATTTATTGGACAAATATATTATACTAGAAATGATTATATTTTCAAAAAATTTGGCTGGATAGATCCTGAGAAATCAGTACCCAGAACAACCACCTCTGGCAGTAATAACAGCAGTTATACGCCTGGGCATTGAGTCAAACAGAGATTGGATTGCATGTACAGGTACAAATGCCCATGCAGCTTCAACACGATGCCACAGTTCATCAACCGTAGTGACTGGCGTTTGGTGACGAGCCAGTCGCTCGGCAACCATTGACCAGACGTTTTCTATTCGTGAAAGATATGGAGAACGTCCTGGCCAGGGCAACAGCCGAACATGTTCCGTATCAAGGAAGGTCCGTACAATACCGGCAACATGCGGTCGGGCATTATCCTGCTGAAACGCAGGGTTTCGCAGGGCTTGAATAAAGGGTAGAGCCACGGGTCGTAACACACCAGAAATGTAACGTGCACTGTTCAAAGCACCGTTAATGCGAACAAGAGGTGACCCAGACGTGTATCCAATGTCAACTTATACCATCACGCCAGGTGATGGGCCAGTATGACGATGACGAATGCACGCTGCCAGTGTGCGTTCACCACGATACCGCCAAACACGGATGCTACTATCATGATGCTGTACACAGAACCTGGATTCATCTGAAAAGATGACGTCTCGCCATTTGTGCTCCCAGGTTCGTCGTTGATCACACCATTGAAGGCACTCTTGTCTATGACGCAGCGTCAAGGGAAGCCGCAGCCATGGTCTCCGAGCTGAGAGTCCATGCTGCTGCAAACGTCGTCGAACTATTCGTGCAGACACTTGTTGTCTTCCAAACGACCCCGTTTCTTGTCTCACGGCTCGTGAGATGGTTGCATGATCCATTACGGCCATGCGGATAATATGCCTGTCTTCTCGGCTGCTAGTGATAGGTGGCCGTTGAGATCCCGCATGGCGTTCCGTATTACCGTCCTGAACCAATCGATAACATATTCTGCTAACAGTCATTGGATCTCGACCGACGCGAGCAGCAATACTGCGATAAGATAAACCGCAATCCCGGCCAAGCTACAATTCGACCTTTATCATAGTCAGAAACGTGCTGGTACGCATTTCTCTTTCTTACACGAGGCATCACAACAACTTTTCACCAGGCAACACCGTTCAAATGCAATTTGTGTATGAGGAACCGGCTGAACAATTTCCTCATTTAAACACAATATAGGTGTCGCTACTGGCGCCTGCTTTGCTGAATGCGCTCAAAAGCTAATCATTTGCATATCACAGCACCTTCTTCCTTTCGTATAAATTTCACACGTCTGTAGCAGGTCGCCTTCTTGGTGTAGCAATTTTAATAGCTAGTAGTGAATATATATATATATATATATATATATATATATATATATATATATATAACAAAATCACTCTAATAATGCAAACAAACAATAAAAGTACCCATCAACAAAAAATAAACAAATCTCCTAATATTTTTGGAATTTTTTAAGTTCTTTGTTTGTTCACTAAAGATCAAAAATAGTTTCCGCCTATTATGCAATTTCCTGAAAAGAGCTGAATAAAATACAACTATATTGCTCTTAGATAAAAATGCAAATATTGTGTGTCGAATATATAAGCGTATACGTGTATGAGAGAGGAATTGGTAAAGGAGAAGGCCTTATGAGCATATGAAGTAAAATTTCTATTCCATTTGCTCATATATTCCACTAAATTTTAACAGAAACTGACTTTATGAATTACATTCGAATTCATGAAGTAAGAATGGGAGAAAAATTACAAGCATTTGGATGAAAGAATAGGAAGATGTTGGAAACAATTCAGTCTCAAATGCTGATTTGCTGACAGTTTACTGTAACTCCCAATTTATATAGAAATGGTTCTAAGTTTCAGGATTCGTCTAGAACTAGTCTAAATATGGTAATATAAGACCCATAGATGCGAAAAAATATTACTATTCGTAAATTACAAAAGAGGTAACAGGCATTTTATCGCATTACTTCTATGTGGTCATAGAAAGTGAATTTTCAGAAGTTACTGCTTCCAGAGACATCACTGTGTGAGAATATTTTTAGAAAAAGTTTTTTCTGTTCTATGTGGTGATAGAAAGTGAATTTTCAAAAGTTACTGCTTCCAGAGACATCATTGTGTGAGAATATTTTTAGAAAACGTTTTTTCTGTTCTATGTGGTGATAGAAAGTAAATTTTCAAAAGTTACTGCTTCCAGAGACATCATTGTGTGAAAATATTTTTAGGAAAAGTTTCTTCCAACTGACAAAATCACTTGTTTAACATATTGACGAGATTACAGATATTAAAATCTGAGATAATGGTTGAAAATTTAATTTAATAGTGCATACCTAGTTGATCAGAACAGTCATTTTTAACATACTTCCATATGTTAACAGACAAATGGACTGTAATTAGCTGCCTTTTAACTTTCAAGAAATTTATCACTATTTCAAGGAATGATGAAGAATTTCGAGAAATCTATTATTATAGCATGGAGGTTGGGTTGGCTTGGCAGTAATATATTAGCTTTCCGAACTTTGTTTAAACTCTGTAAGAGAGGTGGTGTGGTTAGTGTGAAATAGAGGGATGGAATCCTGGAGTTCTATGATTTCATGTTAAAGGATGGCAATATGTTACCACTTATCAGCTTCTACAATAACTTTTTTTGAAATACGAAAATAATTCCTAATTGATTTTGAGAAAATAATTCCTATTTTAGGTTTAGTATTTCAGAAATAGTTTTGAATTAACTATTTCTTGAAATACGAAAATAATTCCTAATTGATTTTGTCAGCCATATCACCAGACTTCAGTCCTATACTCTATACTATAGTTTGCTATGGTCTGGTGTATACTATAGTTTGCACAGGATGGGGTGGGGAATTGAAACTCGCACCATCTCTCTGAGAGCAATCCATGACCCAGAAATCAAGTGTCCGTACTAGTGAAAGCAATTGCCCAAAAATACTTAAATAGGTATTTATTTCCTATAAGAATTCACGATGCAAAAGTTATATGTATGTAAAATGAGAAATACTCCCAATATCCACTTTTTGTTCAATTCTGCAAACTTTATTACATACATTTTGCAAATACGATGAATATTATGCACATTTATGCGCATATATTAACACTCTTCTTATTCTGAATAGATATATTTTTTATTATATCAATCTATTTTAAAACCAAATATTATTAAAATTTGTCCAGTAATTCTGGAAACAATGCCCAAAGATGAAGTTCTTTTAATTTTCAACATCAGTACTTTATATAATATTTCATTTGAATGTTAACTATTTCATCCTTACAGTGCTAAGTTAAGTCTTAAATAAAACTAATAATACTTCCGACAATGATTTTTGCTCTCTCTAAAAGAAGATTATTTAAAATTTAAAAATACATTAGATGATACATTAACGATATTTCATTGGCTTATGTCTTTGTTGCTCATTAATTTGAGGATTAAATTTCTATTTGTATGTAACCTTCATTTTATTAAAATGACGAAATATGCAAAGATTATTTGCACTGTATTTTTATGTAGACATAAAACACAATGTAAAAATTTTTGTATAAAGGCGATATGACAAAGTTGGTAAGAAAATCATATATTGTATATTATTTATATATTGTATATTATTTAAATATTATTTAAATTTACTTACTCGAATTTCGATCAGTTTCTGATTTAGAGAATTATTTTTCTATCATTAAATACCCTCATTTCATTTAAATAATTTATTGGTTTCATTAGTATTGCATATTTAAAAGTGCGTATAACATAAAATACATAAATAATTTTGCATATTTAGTGTGAAAAATTTTATGTAAAATATTTTCCTTAAATGTTTTTCTGCATGCATTTCTTATGAATGAGGCATTACTTAAGTTAAAAGCTCATTACCTTAAGTATACTTTTAGCTTAATTTTATGCATTACTTAAGCTAATTGCTCTTAACTTTTAGTTTAGGTAATTTCTTTTAGCTTCAACTGCATTTTATGAAAACTATTTGCTTATCTTCATATACTATTTATTTAAAAGAATGTAGAAATAAATCATATTTATTAAAAAATTTAACATTGCTTCTTTTGATAAAATTATTTTCACATATTTCAAAATCTCCATCCTTTCCAAATAATTAATTTTTGCTATAAATGTGTGATCAAATGAATTATCAAATTTATTTTTTAGATATTATTTCAATTATACCAAAATAATGATATAATTTTGAAATTGCTTTTGTATCAAGATTTTTAGCATGTGTATTTTTCATTTCCTGCATTGCTTTCGAATTTTTTCATATCTGTGTTTATTTCCCTAATTTTTTTAGAAAGTTATATTAGCTGTTATATCTACACAAAAATTATAAGCCAAACATTTTACACGCTTTTTCAATACATAACCATACCAAACAATTATAAAAAGTGGAGTACAAATCAAAAAAATACTTTTTAAATTGAGTAATTAATACAATATATAAAAAGCATTATACCATAGAATCCGTTTGTACCTGAAAAAAAATACATATAAATGGAAATAATAAATACTCATAACAAAATGAATATAAAAATTAGTTATAGGATATTAAAATAAAAGTCATTAGAAAGTTTCTATCTTCACTTCTATGAAATGTTGTCATTAAAATTAATTTCAATAATATTTGTAATGATTAAATTTTTAATTTTTTTAACATTTCATGTAATTTACTAATGATATTAAAATAATAATATTTTCATCAGTTGGATATATGTAACAATGTACCAGTAAATTTAAATATTACTTTGAAACATGTGATTTATTATATTACATGCTTCAGCAACTTTTATGTAAACTACTAATATAAAAATATCACATTAAAAATCAAAAACGCTTATCTATGTTTGAGAACATAAATGACCACCATTATAACCATAATCAAGTGAAATAAAATTTTTAACTTTTAATTAATATACTAAATACAATAACTATTTACATTCAATTAAGATGACTTTGTGTATCGTATAGTCTTAACCAAGAATTTTGTCAAAAAATATAGAGCAAAGTAAAATTTATATTTTTGAAATATAACCCATTCTTAAAATAATTTCTCCAATATAGAGATAAATATTTGTACTTTTTTGTTCAGGAGATGTATTTTCAAAATATTTCTTATGATTCTTTTATTATACAAAATAATATGTGAAAGCAAGACTTAAAATTGTTGAAACAACTTCTTCTTTGTTGAATATTTCAAGAAAAAAATTATAAATTAAATAAACTAACACTAGTTGCAATATATATTTACCTTCTCTAGTTGCAATATATATTCAATATGTATTTACCTTCTCTAATAAATTTTTTAAGAAATCTAGAAACTTCTTTTAATCCGAGATTATTTCTAGGTTTTATCAATTTAATCTTTGTTTCAAGTGCCAATAAATTTTTGCTCAGTTTTAAAATTGCAGTTAATAGATCCATAATAATGAACTTATTTAACAATGCGTTCACAAGTCTCTTTAATGAACTGGAACGAATTTTTCAAATTTAAAAGAGATAATTGAACACCTCTATATAATACAAAGAAATGGCATGTGTTTGTTGTTGGAAATATTAATATACAATTTGTTGAAATTACATTTCTTTTGTTTTATGCAGTAAAACTCACCAAATAATTGCGGGTCATTTTAATAGTTATATACTTAATACCATAATTACTGACTTCCATTGTCCATTATATATATATATATATATATATATATATATATATATATATATATATTGAAATTGAGATTTTTAATTTAAAAATTTATTTATAGAATATTTAGCATTTATTTTAGATATTTATAATCAGAGCAAAATATTTTTAATATAATATTTTTCTCCAACATTTTTAAAACATTAAATCATGTTCATAAATTATAGACTCAGTAGAATTTTTTCGTGTTAGGTTCGGTAGAAGTAAACTTGCTTGTTTACAGTTAATAATATCAGCTTAATATTTCTTATCATTGGTAATGGATAAATATTTATAAATTTATTTTGCGTAAACATGTTATTAAAAAAGAATTATAATTTTCGGAAAAAAGAAAGGATTATATTATTTTTTACATTTAGAAAAAATATCGAAAGAATTAATTTCTATAGCAACAAAATATTTTATACGACATGCTGTTATTGTATTTTTAAGTTGTTTTACCAACTGATGTTTCCATTGATTCCATTAAGATAAAAATAAGCAGTTCTGTGTTATTTTTCCTTTATTACAAATACGCCTTTTGACAAAACAAATTGTTTTGTTTCTAAATCCAAAATTAATTTATTTAGAAAATAAAAAGAAAATTGTTTTAAATTAAATCGGTTTTCGTTAGGGAAAAATAATTTCCTTCTTTTTGGAAATAAGCAATTTCAAACTATTTAATTAGCAATAATTTCATTTATGCTTTAAAAGAAAAGAAATTTGCCTCAATATATATGAATATATATAACACTACACGATTTATCTATTGTAGCTAATTTATTTAATGAGTAAAAAAAGAAAGATTTATAAAAAAAAATTTAACATATTTAGCTATAACATACATCTATAAGAAGTGTTTGTTTTAATTATTAAAAATACAAGATTTTAAACTTGATATATATTTATTTTTATTTAAATAATGCTTTTTTTACATTTTCTAAATCATGTTTATCTCAAATATTTTGCTAAATTAACAATTATTCCATATTTTATTACGGTGTGATACTTAGTTTTAACATAACCCTGAACATTACTGATTATTCGAAACGTTATTCATTCTCTTAATAGTTATTTTTAAATAATATATTTTTAATAAATACATATTTCAGAAATATTTATCAGATAATTAATATTGGCTACCCATGTCTCGAATTTGGAATTTTGTTAATATAAACTGTTAAATATAATAAATTTTGAATTTTAAATTAAAATTTCAAGTTTTCTGACATAAAAAAGTGAACATTTAAATGTTGGGTATACTTATATTTGTACTCAAAGAATAAAAATAGCTATTTTTAAAAACATCGCTTCTAATATTTTTTAAAACTGACTAAAATTTGAATTTGTTGGAAGCAATTAATTAATCAAATACATGCAGATAATTATTCTACAAAACAGTTAACATCCACGATGAAAAATAGGTTTACATATATATTTCTGCGTTTAAATGACAAAAAGTTATTGAGAAATGATTTTTTGAACCAAAAAGTATTTTAATTTTATCACTCGAATAAACAGGAATCACAGTATTTTTGTGTTTTCCAGAAATATTAAACAAATTTTATCATATCATTTCCATTAGCATATAAATGACATGTATATTCAGAAAAACTTCCAAAAATGCAAATAAACTATTTTAAAAATCCCGCTGATTTATTTATTTCAAAACTTTTTCATTTAAAATTATCTCCTTCTTGCCTTAAATCCTT
>JAPDSC010073959.1:30102-51056 GCA_026290005.1 Latrodectus geometricus | reverse complement strand
ATATATATACACTCTTTACTTAGACATGTCAAAATAATTTTGTTTAGAATGAAAATACATCTCTCGTAAAGACCGACTGGAAACAATTGAATGAAGTGTTGAACAGTTAAATATTCTTTTGAATTATCAAATGCTAATTTCGTAGTATTTATGGTCCAGTGTATCACATACATATGTCTTGTTGGAAAAACTGAAAACATGTTCTTCGAGTGTACTTTTTTCAAAAATAAGAAAAAAGAAAGAATGAACATCGATTTTTATTCTTAAAATTATACTCAGTGGATACATATAAAGAATAGGGCTTTAATGACACACATATATTTTCTTTCTATGCCTTGTGGTTAGATACTGAGATAATTTTAAAGAATTCAAAAAGCCACACGTTCCTACCTATTCTTGAAGCGACCAGAGTTCCGGAATAGTGTATTGTACAGAGAGCCACTTTATCGTGGGTTCAAATCAACATTTAATATTATTATTTAAATTAATTACAATTCTTTTAATCAATATTTCGAAAGGAAATATAATTTTTATTTAAAGCGAACAGAAAATCTTGAATCAGTTTTATTTCGTTTCAAGCAGTTGATCTGAATGTGTCCCCAGCACAAAAAGTTATTTAACAGAATTATCTAACGTGTATAGATTTCAATTTTATTTCTCACATTCAAAATGGATTCAATAGATATTCAATAGATATAAATATTGAAGGTTTCTTGATACAATATCACAATATTTAATCAAAACAGAACAAAATGGAATTATTTGCTCTCTAAGCAATAATTTTTTTTTTTTTTTTTTTTTTTTTTTTTTTTTTTTTTTTTTTTTTTTAGATTCTACATATTTTTGCAAGGTCAAAGTAAAACTGAATAAATAAAAGTAATTGTATTTTTATTTCCTTTAGAGCAGTGCACAAATTCCCATGTTTCCAATTCTAAGTCGCAAATTAATGGATTTTTTTGGTTCTGTTTTATTATTCGAGTATTGTATTTTAGAATACTTATTTAATGTAAATAAAATTGCTGAACACTTTGCTTTTCTTCTGAATATATATATATATATATATATATATATATATATATATATATAAATTATGATAAAATCCCATCTATGTATATGTGAAAATAAGTAAGCAGTAGATATATGAGTTTGTATATGGGTAAATTTATGTCATGATAATTTTAAAAAAATACTAGCTTTAATTAATAAGTAGTGAAGCATGAAAAATATTTATGCTTGTATAAATGGAAAGTATCCACAAATAATCACTAAACGTAAATTGATATTCATGGGAATAGAAACAATGTTAAATTAGATTTTAAACATGTAAACTGAAATTAGGATCAAATACATGAATACTAAATACAAGTTTAAAATTATAACTCAAGCAAAAGTATAATGACTAAAAATGGCAAATATTTTTAATACTAACTCCAGTACTAGCAGTATATATATATATATATATCATGGGACTTCATTCGAAAGCACAAAATAACGTTTTGAACAAACCAAAAAAAAAAAAAAAATAGTAAATATTACTATTAGTTTAAATTAGAATTTGCTTCTGAAAAGCGAGTACATATTTTTTACAGCATGCCGAAATTCACGAACGCTAACGGACTTATGCTGCTAATCTTCAATATTATAATATAGAATATAATGTATAATATATTTAAAAATATAATATAGGATAAATATTCAACATAATATAAAAGCTAGCTTTATTTTAATATTTTTTCAAATTATTTTCCAAAAAAAATGGTAATAGAATTTATAAATTATGCCCATGATAATTGTACAAGTTTTATTTCCAGAAAAAAAAAATCTGTACAAAAATTTCCTTTAAAGAAATTTAGTAACGCATAAAAAAAATAAGAATTTTATATTCGAAATAGAAGTAGTCTGAATGCATGTGTTCTTATTTACTATTCTTAATTATAAATATTTTCAAGGAAACGGAAAGAAGCAGGACATTTGGATAAGATAAACTCGATTTAAATTGAGCAATATTAACGAAAGAGTAGAAGAGGAAGTTTTGTAAGCGATTGTGTGGCGTTACAACATATTGTATTAGTTTTAAAAAAAGATATCTATATAAATAAAATCCTTATTCTGCCAAACAAAGTCTGTTGAATTTTTATCTAGAGTTAAAATAAGTACAACTTATACCAGGATGTTGATTTCCAGTAAAATCTATTTTGAAATAACTGCGTTATATTTTTGATTACAGCTTTCATATGAAACCATAATCAACACTGAATTAAACTCGTTCTAGAGTTGCTTATGCCGAATTCTGCTAGCTTAAAGAAGACCTATGTTTCCTTCTGTCTTTTGAAATTGTCATCCACGCATAACCGTTAATAGTAAAAAAAATTATGTATCTCATCTAATCTCCCTTCTTCCAACATTTCAAATATATAAAATAAAAAGAAATTATTAATATTTTTTATCTTTGAAAAAATTGTTTTCAGCTTGAGCAGCGAATGTATTTTCGGTTTTTACAATATACCACAAATCGGAAATGGGTTAAAAAAAAATAGTAGCGACATTATTAATTTATTATGAGAGAATTGTCAAGAATTCCACACTTTATTCCATTTGCTTTTAGGTGATTTTTAATGAGACCTCATTTCCTGGTCCGAAACAGAATTTTAGTTAATTTTAGTTTAGAATAGGTAAGAAAATAGTAAACATTTTTTTAAAAATAGCAATAATATCCTTATTATTCCAAATCAAAATTTTCTCTCGAAAGCTAGGTGTGTGTTTCTCAATGGATGCCATGCTCGCGAAAGCTGGTGGTTTTAATCCGTTACTATTTACTACGATGCTAATATACACCGTCATTTAAACTGTAGCCACATTCTGATTTTGATTTTTTATTTAGAAAATAAATAAATAGTAAATGTTGAATGCAATTATGAGAAGAATTATCTGATTAAAACTTAAAATTAATTTGACATTTATAAAATGATAAATATTTTGAGGAATTAATTTGCAATCAGATCTAATTGGTGCATAAAATTATCATATACAATTGCAGAATACAAATAAAAGTATTTTTAAGTTATCTGTTATATTTAAACTCAACGAAAATTAATAAATACATTTCACTGCAAACACGATGTACCGTATTTTTTGCCGTATAAGACGCACCGGCATATAAGACGCACCCAATTTTAAAGGTGGCAAAACTAGAAAAAAAAGATTATGAACTAAATTCTGTAGTAAAATATTTTATATCAACTGTATAACGTGCACGATGACTCCCCGTGGAATTGTTTCTTTTGGGAATGTTTTCCTTTTAAAGATCGACATTTGCGGCAGTTTGGTACCATCTGCACAGCAGGACAGCACAACCGAGTAGTGGGTTTTCTCATGCCCTGAGGTTTTTACGGTTATGCTTTTGGGTCCTTTGTTATCTACGGTTCTGTTAGATGTCACATCAAACGTTAGCGGGACTTTATCCATGTTCCCAATCTGGCTCATTTCAAAGTTATTCTTCTTCCTCGCATCAATAACAAAACTTATGAAAAGACAGAATCTTTGATTCGTATTCCTTGCCATGGTGGGCTTTCGTATTTGCCTTATAAGACGCAGGCACTTTTTCCCTCCGAATTTCGGGGAGAAAAAGTGCGTCTTATACGGCGAAAAATACGGCAATTATAAATTTTAGAACTGAGAAAGGGAACAAAACCCTTGTGATCTTCAATATCAAAGGTGTAGTGCGATTGAATGATGAATTCTTTTATTTCTTATTGTATTCATCGATACATTTTTTACTTAACACTCTATACTTAAAAATAAATTAATTTTTAAAAGACTGTTGTCGAACTGGCTTCAAGAGCCATTTCCCATGTGAAATAAGGGATTTGATGGTTTGGTTAATCACTCGAAAGTCATTTTTGTCTTTGCGTGCATTGGTTCATTCGAGTAGGACTTTCACTTTAAAATGGGTTTTAAGTTCTGTGGATTCAAACATTCATGCCTAATATGGGAATTGAATCTCTCTACGAATCGCTAAATCAAGGTTTAGATTAATAGTCATTCAGTTACCAGTTCAAAATTAAATGAAGAAAAATAGGTATATGGTTTTTATATAACTCTTTATGTCTAATTTTTTCAACTATATGAAATGTTAAATTTATTATAATTATATTATTCTTATATTCAATTGGCTAATAACGTGTAGTTTCACTTTTGGCAAGAGTAGCTTCATTTTTGGCACAACTGCAATCCAGTATGCCAAAGGCTACAGTTCATTATGTATCTATTGATAAATTATACTTAGTATCTGAATAGAGATCATATGAATCCCGAATCACAAATGAATTTTGAAACAAATATTTTTCATTGGAACGTTTTAATAGTGTTATTTTTGAATAATATACAAATAGTCAGTTAAGATACTAACTGAAATTTTTTAGCTTGTTTATCGAATTCCTGCAGAATTGCACTCCAATAACTATTCTATAAATCAGATTCTTTTCCTGATTTTAAAACATTTTATTGACTGTTAAATCTCAAGATATTACCGACCTTATCTCGAATACCTTGCAACATCCCATTCAGAAGAGATCTCCACCATCTTGAACTCTTATAAGTTTTTGAATCGTCTAGTAGAATGCATGATGTAAAATGGCTCCAGAAGACACTTAACTGTCCATTTCTCAACAATAATCTAAAAATTGAAGCATCGAATTTCCAATTTTCTATTCGAAAAGGCAGCCTATTCGGTAAAAAGAAGCCGTCATTTGATGACCTTACAAGGTTATACTGTGTTCGCGTGTTTTAACTCTCGTTCATTTTGATACGAGCAAAATAAATGCTTTTTAATTCAAAGAACAATTTGTGAATAATGAATAAAAATATCTAATTTTTTTTTTATCATAATAATAATAAATTTGTAAATTGATAAAAAAAATTATTATTTTATTCTAGTAAATTAGGGAAAAATAAAATATTAGCAAGATTTATTTCGAGCATAAAAATATAATTTCACAGACTTGAAATATTTAATTTTTTATGAAATATATGTTTTTAACCACCATCAATTTTTTTTAATTTCAGTATTATTAATGAAATATAATATATTACTGACAGATATTTATTTTATATTTTTCTAGAAAATATATTGAAAATATTTAGTCATTTAAAACTCTCATCATCATTCTTTTATTATTAACATTTTTAAAAACGCTTTATTAAATTTACATAAATAAAAATGTATATTATTTGAACAAATGAATGCAAAAATTTTTGTAACACTTTTTTTATATATTTTAAACACATATAACAAAAAATTAAAAGTAAATTTAAAATTTAACATAAAACATAAATGATTCTGAGTTAAAATATTCCTATAGTATTTTTAAAAATTTGTATTACAACAAACATAACGAGACATTATTTGAATTAAATAAATGTTTTTAATATATATTATAAATAAAGCACAAAATAATATCTATTAGTAACACATATTCTTTTAGAAAGAAATATTTTCTAAAAATAACAAAAAAAAGTTTCTTCAATTATCATCATCTTATTTTTTTTTTTTTTTTTTTTTTAAATCTTGAAACTTTTTTACAAAATTAATTTTGTTTTTCGTCTTCCTACAAATGTTTTTTTTATTTTTTATTTTTTTTTATTTTTTTAAATTGAACCATTTTATATTTTGCAAAAATAACTTCAAGAACTCCAAAATTATATCCTTTAAAATGTATTCTGGTTTACGATCATAAAAAAATTAGGCTGTAGTCAATTAGGCCTAACTGTACCTTAGGGTGTCATTCTCAATATCAGAAGGTAGATACTTCAATTCTCAACTTAACCTAAGGTCTATCACATTCCTAACAAGAGGAAGGAGCACTTTATGCGGATCATTGTTAATAATATCCTTCAAGTGAAATAATACCTCTAGAGTGGCAAGTCAAGTATTGAGTGTCTTCTGATTGGTACCTGCTTTTAAATTGCAAACTCCCTCTCAACATTTTTGGCTTAACAGAAGGATCTCAACTCTGGACAAGTACAGGGGAGTATGTTGGTGCAGGGAATTCTTACAGAAAGATATTCTGTTACTGTACTTGTCAAATTCTGAATTTTTATGTGGGTCATTTATTAAATCTTAGATAGCGCAGTGACTTATTTTTCCAGATATTGAACAAATTTAAAAATAGATTGGAAAATTTATAATTCTAATCTGAATATTTTAACTAATGGTCTTGAAATACATTCCTTTTTTATTTTCCTTTAGTTAAAGTTTTTACATCTATAATCGACCATTATTAACAAATAAGAAGATGCTTCTTCTTTAAAATAAATAATTATTTTTTCAGATAATTAATAAACCTTTAGTAGCAACAGATTTAAAGGGCTACCTTATCGTTTTGTCTTTCAATAGTTTATTGAAACAATGTTTTCGTGTTTATACAATAAACAAGTTTAAGTAGTTGACTAGGTTCAGTAGTATGTAAACATTTGAAAGCTGAAAAAGATGTTGTTTTAAAAGGTATCAAAACTGGGTAACATCTGCAAGAATTACGATTACACTGATTTAATCAAATATTATGAATGAATTTTAATGCATGAAGAGTGTCAATTAGAAAATATAAAAGTCTAAAGGACTCATATGAATACGTATAGAAAACATTAAATTTGGAAGGATTTGAAAAATACGACACTGATTTTCTGCTTATTGAATTATTATCTAAAACTACAACTACTATTTGAAAACTTATTGTTTCTAAATAAACAATTGCTTTTTATATATTTTATGCAAATCTTAAACATTTAAGTTTTTCAGGTAATATATGAACAACATCTTAATGAAACGAAAAGAAACTTTTTAGCATTAAAATCTGTGCATTTGAAGCTGTATCTAATTTGTTATAAGTCATACCATTTAATTTTCTTCTATCATAATCAAATTGCGATTGAAAACAATTGCATTTCATCAATCATCAGTATAACACATTTCTCTACTTTTCTTCTAGAAAGAGAATGCTTTATATCTTATACACTATATAAAATGTGCTTCATTCTGTTCATTTCATGGGTAAATGCTTAATAACTGCAAACTAAAAATAAGGAATGTAGTATGAATAATATTAAGAAATATCCACACTAGAGTGACTTCAAAACCTTTCCGTTCCAAAATGTGCTTCCATTTTTCTGCTAATGCTTAAGGCATTGATAAATAGATGTATTAAATTCATTATCATAATTACTTCTGCAATTATTTAATTTATTAACAAAATGGAATTGCGATAATCTCTAAAACTGCCTAGAAGTTAATTATATAGTATCACGTATAAAATAAAAACTAAATAAAATGTACGTGGTTGTGAGCGAAACATTTTATTATCTACAATATTTTTCAAATTAAGACTAGTAGAAGTATATTCCATCTACACACAGGTAACGGTGAGTTAATGGAACAAATTTTAATTTTTTATTCGCTTCGTTAAAGTTGCCCAAAATTACAACCATATATTGCTTCTAAAATTTCATATCCCACCTGTCAACTTAGAATTAACTTCGTTACATACAGAAATCAATTTACATATTACATGTTTCATAAAACAACTGACACTGCATGGTTTAGATGTTTAACATTCCGGAAGAAATGTTTACTTCACAAGATTCAAAACTATTAAGTACATTTAATTACCTCATCAATTTGAAACACGCTTAAATTAAGTGATCAACATCACAACTGGCGTTACTTATTCCAGCTTACACTATACGAATCAAATGTTAGATTCTACAAATTTTTAATTTTCATATATTTTTATTTAATCATGATCGAACCCATAGTTTCCATTCTGAAGTGACGTATCTTCTCCTCCACCGTTAGTACATTAGATTCTCAACGTTGCCATTTAATTCATACTTAATACTAACGACAATATTTACATTTGTTCACCTAGCTTAGTAATCAGATCTAATAAGGTTGATCGTTTTTGTGAAATTTGGCAACATGACTTGTGTGCTTGATTCAGTAACATGAAAAATGAAAGTAATATTTGGGAATTATGTATGTGTGTTTGTGATTGATATGTATCTTTTGTGCCTCTCCACTTTGCTCATTCATATTCTGGGTGTTTCTTCGAAGAGTATCATTGTTAAACCTATGTAAACATAAAATTTCTAATGGATGTATTTAAATTACTTAGGTGGGGTAAGATGTTGATTCGTAACGAGTTGAGCCTTCTGATCAAATTTGCTGTAGCTGTATTGAGTTGATGGCTGCAGACAAATTACTGGATCTAAACTATAATCTTCTACTAACGTTTTTTACATTATATAATTATGTCCAAATGTAAGTCAACGGCGAGATTTTTTCCTGTGTTCTGCGCGTTTACTTTGTTAATATCAACAACAGCTTTATTTTTCGTATTTCCGTAAGTAATTCTTTTTGTCTTTAATTTTACTTAAATTAAAAACTAATTTTTATTTATGATTTAATTTTGTAATATCGGTCAGTAATATTCCAAATATATTTTAATATGAATTCCATTGTAAACATTAGGTTTACTGTTAATTTTCATTTTCGACTGAATGCAAATTAGATGTATTAAGATTCAAACTTGTTTTGAGAACTTTATAAGTGTGATTTGCAAAATCACTTGCTTATCCAGTAGAATGTCAAAATGTGACTAAAAAAGATGATATATTTGAGAACCTGAATAGAATAAGCATTATTTATAAAGAAGGAATGTGTCATTTTAATCTGGAGAGCATCACATATAATTATGTGAAATATAAGAGGGAATCTGCTATAATATATAGGCTCAATTTATACTATGATCCAGTGAAATAGATTCTATAAGTCTCTGTAAGAGATTTTGGCATCTGCCATGTCTTACTTTCTAGGAAAAGTTTTCATCGATAAAATGCCGATTTCACACGCAGCAAGAGTGGAGGACTTGGAACTTCCAAGTATTATCTTGATATATGTATACAGAAAGAAGTGCAATATTTATCTTCAGTTGTCGGAGAATGATAGGGATCAAGTAGCCTAGGATTCTCTGAAGATTCCTGTTCTGTCATGAGGTCACAAAACTCTTTATATGTAGATCTATCTTAGTTCTGATGTGACATCCTTTGACACTGAATAGTCTTTTGTCAATTCTTCATAAATAGTTGTCTGTTAAGATAAAAACTTTTTACATCCATACCCATAATTAGCTATTGTAGTTCCATTCTCTGTTCTCGCTAGTTATACACCATAGTTATATTTAAAAATCTATATAAAAAAAATAACTCTCAAAATTGATTGTCAGTCTCAAATTCTTAAGTCTTTGATATCTGCTGATATGTTAACTTTAATGATATCTTTTGTAAAATGTTCCTCTTTAGTCAATAACTGTTTTTATACACTTGAAAGAAGCTAGAGGTTAGGATGGATATATATCAATACCTTTTTAGTTTTATACAGTGCATATTTACTAATTTTAAACACGTATATGTAATATCCTTGTCTCTTAGTGGTTTGACAATTTTTTTATTTACGATCTTTCACCAATAAAAACTCAATTCTCTTGATCAAGCAAACTGAATCTTATATTATTCTTCTGAATTCATATAAAAATATCTAGTGACTCTTAAAGTATAATTTATAGTACTTAATGAAACATCTTTGTAAAAAATTTTGCTCACCAAGTTTGGAAACGTCTTGTTTGATGTGATAGTATTTAAGCAATTAACTTCTATTAGATCATACAAGTTATTTTATGTATATCTCATTTTTCATAAATTTTATAAAATAACTGTATATTGATGTGAATCTGATGTTTGTATTACAAAAAGTAATGCTTGTCTTTTAAAGGTTATATATATATTCTACTAATTAAAATAATTTTTCAGTTTGATGATTAGATGTAAAATGTATGTGTATTTATTTATAATGATAAATATATGATGTTATGACTATAATTTAGATTTTTATGAAATTCTCTAATTGATAGATTTTTATAAAATCTTACTTTAACCTACCAGTTGGCGACAATGTAAAGAAATGGCAATAAACATTTTGGTGAAAATGCGCTTTAGGTCCCCTACTCTGCCAACTTGGCGAAAGTGTGCTGTTTGTCCCGTACTTGGCGAGTTTTCAAAAATGCTGTTGCCATGGCGATAATGGAATACTATTTTTAACGGTTTTAAGCAAATTAGCAACCAATGAAAATGACCGATTTTTTAAACTGAAACTAATTAACGACCAATGAAAATGCTAAAAGAAAAAAACCAATTAATGAGCATGCGCGAAAAAGCGCAAATAATTTCCTCCGGAGGTTGCCATAAAGAGCTCATTAGGTATAAAAACGTCCGGTTTGCCACGCTTGGTGCATTTTTCGCCAAGTTGGTAGAGTAGGGGACCTAAAGCACAGATTAACGAATATTTTCTTAGGTCATGAACTATATTTGCATGTTACAAAAGAGGAAGCTCAAAATGTTTCTGTGCATCTACTTCAATAGTTATTCATGCAGACCTAAAATTCTTTTTCTTATTAATCAACAATGATTCATAATAAGTTGTGTTCTTTAAAGTATTTATTTCGAAAAACAATCTTACCATAAAGCCATGAATTCCAAAGTGATAGTTTGATAGTAATGTTTAGTGCCTTTAATAATGTTATCATTCTTCCAATTTTGTTAGACTTTTATCTTAATCAGTAAAAGTACTTACAATACAAGAAAAAGTTTAAGAGTTTAAAGTTATCAGTGTCATAAGTCAGTACACGTTCTTGATTCACAAGAGAATACTGCATCTGTATTGGCAACATACATGAGTTAATTATTTTCTTGTAAAATTTGTTATGATTGATATAAAATTTACTTATTTTCCATTTTTTGGAAATAGCAATTAAACTTTTGTATCATTGTAATTATTGCAGGTAGAATCCATAAAAAATACTAGTGGAGTAATAAATAATCAAAAATCATTTAAAAAATTATATTATTTGTTATGATTCCTATTATTAAAACAATGCCAAGATCATCACCAAGTTAGAACTATTCCCAAGTAGTTTCTGATTTCTATATTTTGCTGTTTTTGATATAGAATCATTCCCTGTTGAAAAAATACAGTTAGATTTTGGAATCACAATCTAACTGTATTAAATTTATTTGTATTATTTACAAAAAAATACTTACATATAAAGTACTAACTGTATTGTTTATAAAAAATACTTGTGGAGTAATAAATGGGTTAGAATATAGAATCACAATCTAACTGTATTTATTTTTTAGTGCATTTATATTATTAAGTGCATTTATTTTTTTCAACAGGGTCACATTGATTCTATAAGATATGTCTGTTATGATAAACCCTATTTTGAATGTTTGTTTCATTTACACTTAGTTTTATTCGTGTAAAGTTTCATTTTGTGTCCATTTAAATGCATTCAATTCCATATTTTTCCTGAAAAAACAAGGCAATATTTTCCTAATTGCTCAGTAAGTCAAAAATTGCTGGAACTGGTTTGATATGAGTGTTGCAAAAACTTATAAATGAAGAAAACAAATGAATTCTTTTGTCTAATATTACATTTATATCTATCAAAACAATAAAATAACTTTCTCAGGAATTATCAAATATTAGTTAAAAATAGTATTTTTTTTAATGTTCAATCTTAAGTTTTGAAATTGATTACCAAAAAAATGTAGATAGTATTTATGTAATATTTTATTTTATTCATACAAACGTCAGGCATTTGTCCCTTAAATTATTAACCTTGATTTTTCTTCTTAATATTTAAGAACAACTGAATTAAAATATTACACTGCATTCATCAATATGCCTCTCATCCATAGTTTGTCTAGAATTACTGAAGACACAGACAAAAGAATCTTCAAATCGAATTTTAAAAAGATTGGAATTCAAACAATAATATCTGATCAGAAGACAAAATAATGCCACAGCTATAAGATGATAGAAATTGGGATCAAAAGGTTTTGTACCAGTGAGATATTCCTAAGTTTTCCCTACCTTCATTTGTTAGATAAGAGGCAAATTTCGTACTAAATTCTGGTTTAATTAGAAGTTTTGCAAAATTAAAATTGTGGAATATTTTTCATTTTCTAGCAGTCAAGCTATGATCCAAAAGATTTGCGCTGTAGCAGTTGGTTCTGTAGCTCAAAGGTTTCACTCTTACCTCGAGCCTAGGTGTTTGTAATGATTCAGAATCTGCTTTAAATTGTAGCTAGTAATTGTGTAAAAAAAAAATGGCCATTGAGCAACAAACTAAACTTTTTTGTCAAAAAATCAGCTTTTATTTCCCGTAATGCCACATTGAGCATTAATCCACTGTAACACAATTCAGTTAACTGGAGTTTTGAAAATCTTCATGAATTTCTAAATGTGGGAAGTATAAAATTTACTGATGAAGATAGCCTGCAAAACAACTTTGCTGTCCAACAAGGTAACAATTGGAATAAAATTACTCTTCCAACCGTTTATTTGATTCAATGCTATAAATATAGCCTAACTTCTACCATCAAAACTGGTAGTATCTATTCCCATGGTCTTATAAAATGCAATATGCCTGCCCATCTCCAGTACCTTGCTCAATTTGGGATCCAACAATATTATATGTACTTTACTATATAGAATAAACCGCATATTCTCCAATGTAACAATTCTAATATAAAAAATATGTTAAAATTGTGTTTTTTTAATTTTATTAAAGACTTTTTAAATTGGATGGAAATTTGAGAATCTCTCTTTAATAAGTTGAACTCTATTTCTTATTCAATGACAACATTGGTAATATTGAATTAATTATTACTCAAATTATAAATGCTGTTACAATGATGAATTTTATATAAAGAAGTTTAAAATGTATATTTTGATTGTATGTTTCTAGTTACATATATTATAAGCTTGCTTAAACTACATCATAAAATCATATCTAAATGTTACTATTGGCACTGATTTTTTTTTTTTACCTGTCGACTTTATGTGACTATCATGATTATTTTCAAATGTGCTGTTATTTTCAGTAATATTTTTTTATGTAAATTTTAATTGCTTTTCATATTTTATTTTTATTTATTCTAGAAAATAAAACTTCATAAACTCTTATTTATAAAAAAATTAACTATTTTAGTCCTGTTAAAAATTTTAAA
This sequence comes from Latrodectus geometricus, assembly GCA_026290005.1. Lineage (NCBI taxonomy): Eukaryota > Metazoa > Arthropoda > Arachnida > Araneae > Theridiidae > Latrodectus > Latrodectus geometricus. The sequence continues at coordinate 37,934 of JAPDSC010073959.1, read as the reverse complement.
AGCTAAGTTAGTAATTTGTGAGCGCAATATTTTTATGATATTTTTCTTGTCATAACAATTTAACCTTCCTATTACCAAAACATTAAGTTACACACCTTTAATTAAAATATTTTACTTTGTTTTTATATCTAATATTAAATTATTCAGTTATTTGCCAATATTCCTCCTGTAGACCTGTGGTATTATTAAATCATGATAAATATTTTTCAGTCTGCTGAGTTATAAAATTTTTCATTTGAATTTTCTTTTGGCTTTGAATTTCATGCTCTTATGCTTTTATTCTTTCCTTTTATTACAGTTGTCGTTACTTAACTCATGAATATCACATAGCTATTCCAATATGTCAAGCACTCATTACATTTTTTGTTATTGTCAATTTTTCCTTATCTACATTTATGGACCCTGGAATAATACCAAAAGGTTAGTAAAGTTGTATACTATTTTAGTTTTGAAATTGTATGTAATAAAGGCTGAATCTAGAGTTTAAATTTTTAGTTTATTTAAAACTTTAATATGATTTAATTAAATTTGTGTAAGTTTTAACAGTTTTATTAAAAATTTATTAGTTATCTATAATTCTTCACAGGATTTATATAAGTTACATTTAGGTGCAGTAGAAAGTTCAAAGTAAAAATTAAATGAGTTATAATACAGATAATGTAAATTTTAAAATGTAACATTTAAAATTTTCGGCTTTATAAATGTACGAAAATAGATAAATTTCTATTTTTTTTTTTTTTTTTTTTTTTTTCCTTTTTTTAATATTTATAGTTTTATATACTCACTTCTTCTCTACCTTAATGAATAGAAAGATTTTATGGGATTTAAACAATTTTTCAATTGAATTAGCTTGCATTTCTTAGGATTTAACTGAATAGTAAATATTGTATTTTTCTTTATATAATCTGCAGATTAAGTGTTAAAAAAGTTCCAAATTTCATTGTGCTTATTAAATGCCACCAGAGTTTATCTGACAAAAAACATTCTCCGCCAGAAATGCTTACAAGAAAGATTTGAAAGAAATACTGTTTATGTTTCATAAAATAAATAACAAGTGGTACCAAGACGTACCTGAGTTATTTAAGCTATAATCAGTTTGTCCAATTATATTCAAAAATGAATTTAGTTCCTCATAAAAATAGTACAATTGCATTTCACTAATGTCATTTCGCAATTTGCCTTTACATGAGCTGTTTTGTTTTGAAATTATTCGTATATCCTCAGATGAAAGTGAAAACTTTTAAGTTACATAGCAGTTTTTAAATTAAAATCTATAGTGAAAGTAAATTTTTTTAAAAATGGGTGAAACATGTTAATGTGAAGTGAAAAACAAAAATGTGCGGTATAAGGAAAAATGTATATAATACGCAGTTTGTGAAAAATCCATTTCTTTTTAAATACTAACAAAGCAAATATGTCTAACATCATTTCAAAAGTTATTAGAAGCTAAATATTGATAAGTTATTGAACAATCTTCTCTAAAGTATCGCACATGATCGATCTCACGCTTTCATTTCAAGTTATATACTTTGTGCTTAGGTGGATTCATATATCTTTTTCATAATAAGTGCTTTCTTTTTCTGTAAGATTTATTATATTTTTAATCATACTGTGCATTTTTTTATTTAATGTGACATCCATATTATCAGCAGTATATATTTTAGACTATTTTCCGAAAAAATTGCCGCAGATTATGCGGCGCTTTTTTTTTATTTGCAAAAAGGTTGTGCAGATAATATGCCATTTCAGATTATATACAGAAAAATACAGAAATGTTTTAATTTTCAATATATTTTATAAAGGCATTTTTATAATTTTATTTTATTTAAGACTCTTTTGAAATGGCTAATAATTATTTTGTAGCTTCTAGTATAGTAAAAATGTAAATTTGTTATTAAAGGGGAAAACACAAGTGGAAAATGATAACAAGATTATTAATTGGAAATTAACACTTGTTATATCATTTAAATGGCTTCCAATAAATTTTGCTGTTTTGTGAAGATTTATGCGTTATAACATGGGATTTTTTTATTATTATTTATGTGAGAGAACAAAATTATTTCCCTGTGCACATGGAATATCACACAGGTCCAAAGGTACAACAAATGTACTATATAACAACTTAAAGATAAATCATGAAATGACAAAAAAACAAGATATAAAAGAAAAAAAAGGAGGTAAATTACAGAATGAATTGGTGTTTTATATAAAAAAAAACACAAAAGTCTCTGTTCACTTGGTCCGAAAAAATTTTGGTAATATATCATGGTTTGTGAGTTTCTCACATTTATGATCATGTGTGACAAGCAATTGTCTGGAATATTTGAATGCTACAGTTAAACATAGTTAAAATAACGGTACTTGTGCATACTATGATGACTACCTAGGTGATGTTTGATGATAAAATTGTCATTGATGATACTAACACATTTACTATATAATGCTTTACTATAAAATATTTACATACTAATTTATTATAAAGTTTTTACATAATATTAGGTACTTATGTACTATGAAGACTACCTAGATATGTCACCAAAACTGGCGACCAAAAAAGGTATGATGACTACCTAAAAAAACCTAGGCACTAACATAGGCTATAGAAGGTTTATTATGAAATAGCTAGTAAATATATTTATAATTTAAATCGTGCCAGTCTTACCAATGAAAATTTTTGTTGTCAAAATTACGTTGACGACAAAAATTTTCATTGGTAAGAAGTACACAGGTACCAAAATAATAATTTTTCCTTAAATCCTGAACTCAAAACTTTTTCAATTTTACTTTCTTATTAAAAACAGATCCTACTTCTATTCAGAAATAGAGATTGCCCTTAAGAAATATTCTTTAAGCTTTGATATCCACCTTGGGAATAGTTGTTTGTAGTGATTCAGAATCGATTTTAGATTAGTGCTTGGTGTAATTATCTCTTACATGCAAAAGTGACTAGGGAAACAAGTTGATCAAATCAATTAAAATTCAGAAACTGCATTTAGTGTTTCTCTTATTACTGTTTTATGAAATTTGAGTATAATTTAAAAATGCACTGATAAATATTTTTGACACATTTTGATTTTTAATCATTTTGAATTCATTATATCAGCATTAATGTTAGGTTGTACTTTCGTTCTCCATATTTACATGCTAATTTATAGTAATTTCAAGTCTGAATAAATTAAATAAAAAATTTTAAATTGTTTATTCTTATTATTTCAATCATTATTTTATTTACCTTTTTAGATCAAATGATTGAGGTAAGTTTACATAAAATAAAATAGAACATTTTTTAGAGTTTTTTTTATCGATTTTTAATTTGTCTTTGGTAACAATCAATCACATGAACCAGGTTTCTTAAATATTCAAATTAAAATTAATCGATATTTTTGTTTAGTGCATTGTTGTCTATACTAAAAAGTGATTTACATAAAGTGCTGGGAGTCACTATCATACTATGTATTTTATTGTAAAATGCAGAAAATTATTTTTTAATTTATTGAACCTCATATTTTAAAAATTAAATTTTTGCAAAATTTCAATGTCTTTCTTTATTATAAAATCTTCAAAGAAATTATATTCAATATTTTAAGGTTTAGAATTATAGAATTTTAATGAACAATGAACTAACTATCTTCAGAAATAAAATCAATTGTATCTTTATGCGAAAGTCTATTTTTATAATATAATTTTTTGTTGATGTTTATATTATTCCTTTTCTCACTACCCTCCTAATTATTTATTATAGTTGAATTATATTGTAAACAAAATATACAAATAAGCCTTTTTAAAGAAATATTTGTAAATAATATTAAAAGGTTGAATACAAAATTTTTCCATAGATAAAACAAGTTAGGCATAAGTTTCATTATACTTCTTAAAGTTTTGTTTCAGATATATATTACTTTGAATCAAATAACAAAAGGTTTAATAAGTAGCTTGTAAGAAAAATTTTATATTTGAAAACATTTTAACTTTGATGAAAGTGATTATTTTCTTTTAGAAGCAAAATTAAAATTTCCTAGTCTGTATAACGTAATTTTGTTGTTTTTGTGGAAAATAACAAATTTGTAAACATGGGAGAAAAATGGTGCTATTTTATAATCATAAATAATATTAAAATCAATCTGAATTAACATGTAAAATGAAAGTTAAAAAAATTGAAATTTCTGTGAAAAATTAAAAAATATAAATAAGAAAATAAAAATAAATTTTAAAAGTTTTTTCTTCAGTTTAATATAGTTATAAAAAATGTGTTTTATAATCTAATTCATATTTTAATATTAAAATTTAATTCCAAAAGGAAATGAATATAAGCAATGACAAATTATGTAATTGATTATAATGTAAGTATGTCAAGTGGGTTAGAAATATATTTTAAAATTATATAATAAATTTATACAATAAGTGAGCTTAAAAACAGTGATTATTAAAATTTTTACGTGTACCTTCAGCCATTAAAATTGAATATCAGGAGGGAATAATCTTACAAGCAAAAAAAAGGAAAAAGGGTGAATATGCAAAAAATTAGCATTTCAGTTATTTGAATGATGTAAGATGGACAAATACCATCTGAAGCATTGCATCTTATTCAGAAATAGTGTAATAAGATAGAAGTTTTCTCATAATGTTGTATTATGTTTTGAACAAAAAAAAATGCTTACTAGAAAGTCAGAATTCAATGGAGGTAGGATCACTCTCTATTGAGAATACGTTATTATTCTGTGATATTGCCACTTGTTCTTGTTGAAATCCATCTGATGTCATGTGAATTTGGAATAAATGAATTATTAAAGGTTATATGCTGAATGATATGCAGGATATCAATATCCTCCCATGACTAAAACTCAAGAAGATGGGTATATTTTGAGGCCAGCCTTTCGAAACTCTACAATGTCATTATGGACCATTAATCAAGAAATAGGCCTATTTGCAACATGATTAGTATCCACTCACATATTGTTACAACATTTGGAGCAGGGTAGCTACCATTACTTTTGATTATCTTGACAATGCATGTAGAAACAACTACTCTGGCACTCCAGATGGAAAAATTGGACACAGTAACACTATCATTTACCTTTGCAAGACAAGTTTTGGTTCTACATGCAGCATTCCAATCGTTAGTATGTATCTGAAGAGAATGCTGATCACTTGATGTTTTCAAAAGAACCCTGCATGTGGTGTGATGGTAAAAGTAATCATTGGGTACACAATGCACACATCTCTAGTTCAGATTCACAGTAATTTAAATGGTAGTTGGTATATTTCTAACATCTTAAGGACATTGGTTGTGTCCTATCTTTAAGACCTATGAAATGCTGTCATTCATAAGAATAATTCAAGAACATATGCTGCTCTTCATATTCCGATCTTCTTTGATACAGAGTTTATTCAGTTGTCATCTTTAACAGCATAGTTTTTAGATCTCTCCCCATATAGTCATGGCTTATTGATAGACTGGCCATACATGTCTCTAGCTATTACAATTGATAAAATGTGACATTGACTTAAAACAGCACAAAATGTATTGTCCGTTTCTTCCATCTAACTTCATGCTTATCTGAGTAAAAGTAATTTTTATTGTCTGGAGTTGCATCTGTTTCACATATTTTGCTGTGCTAGATTTTCAAACTATTTACAAATTTAATCATTTTGTTTTCATGCTATACTGTTTGTATACAATAAATATTTTTATGTGCTTTCCTTCATAGTGTTCATTTTTAATGTCCATCATATAATTACTTACAAATTATAATGTTTAATTTTAAAAGAATGTTAACTTTTCCTACCTGGTTAAATTGTTATTTAGTAACCATTGCAAATTGAATAATGAATTTCATACAAACTATATTTAAATATGGAAATCTGATGTCGATTCAATTTCAATTTTAACAAGTTACCAGCTCTTTTTTTTTTTTTTTTTTTTTTTTTTTTAAAAAGCATTAAAACTGCTGATATTTAAAATGCTATTTATTTTGTAAATTATAAAAAAATTAAAATTTTCGTGTAGATTATAATTAAAATAATTTTCCTTAGTTATAATGTATTAAAAAGGAAAATATGGTTCTGTTTGTATACATATAAAAGTTAACTTTTTACTTTTTGGGGAGAAAAATCTAAAAGCTTATTATAAGTTCGAACACATTTGCAATCAATATATTTTGAAAACTATGATAATTCTGCCTAATTGTCAAATAAAACTATATATATAATATTAACAGTATAATGCTTAATATTCCTAATTTTACAAATATTTATAAAAATATGTGAACTATATGGAATATAAGTTTGATATATTTGGTTGGAGTAGGCCCTCTCGGAAATCAATTATTCTGTCATTTGTACAATGTTATACTTATCTCCATAAACTTCAACTATTTCAAACTTTTTATTATTCTATGCATATGGTAAATTTCACTGCTTGATTTTTGTTGATTGCATTGATAATGTACCATTGTAATTTTATATTTACTATTCTTTTTTTCAATACAAGTTGTGTTATTTTTCACTTGGATTAAAACAAATGGCTTCCACCCAACACTGCTGAATTGACACTCTTAGTCAGTTTAATAGTTCATGAATTTTACTCCAATCTAAGATGTGGATTTTGTGAGGGATCAGAATCAACTTAAAATGTAAATCACAGTTGAATCAGCCCTTGTGTGCAAAAAGTCAAGACTAACAAACCAAAATAATCTCTACTTTCCAGACATTATATTGTTATTTAGAAAAGAAATGTTATTTTATCTAAAAAATATATTTGGCTTTATGTTTTAAAAATTTGTAATATACCAAATCCTGCTGTACTCAGAATGGCTGATTATAAATTGGGATTTTTCGTATAAAAAAAATTTCTTTTTGTAGATTACATTTGACTATAGTTTTAAATCAACCAAAATAAATCTTGTATCTTTTAATTTAATCTATTACTTATCTTTTATTCTATTAATATTCTTTTAATTTGAATAGTCAAAAATATTATGTATTTTATAAAATATAAAAGAATTTATAAATTTTTAGGGCAAGTTAAGGATAATTCAAGACAAACAAGAAGAATTTTTGTATTGTTATAGAAAATAATATATGACTTTTTTAATTTGTTTTGGTGTCCTCTTAATAATGTCCCTGTGTTTAACAAGATAAACAAATGAAACATCATTTTATAAACTTATATAATGTCTACATATGTTTTATTATTGATTTTTTCTCAATCTCTTTTAAATCTTATAATTCATTTGTTCGAATGAAGAATGTTAACGAGCATTTTTTAGCAAAGACCATTCATTATTTTTCAATTATTTCATGACTACTTGAAATTAAAATATTAATGTATTCTGTTCTAATATGATTACAAGTATATTTAAAAAGTTTTATCTTGTACAAAGCAAAATAATTGAATTTATTCTGATTTAATAAGTAGAAAAAGCTAACTGAAAGAAAAAAATTTCAAATTAGTAACATAAATATTTGCTGGAACTTTCAAAAATATGATTGATATTAAAAATCAATGTTATCAAAACTAGACAAAACTCTATTCTTTAATCAATCGGTTCAAAAAAATATTTTTACCAGTTAGTTATTTTATTGTAAATATTTAATCTGCTTTATTCAAATACACTTGTTTTATATGACAAAAGTTATAAGCAATAAATATTTATCAGGTGTGTAAAACAATTTGAAATATCAAAATTTCTTTTGCAAATTTTTATAGAATATCACTAAAAAATTTGTAGGGTAACAAAAGAATTACTCTCTGGTCATTATATATATATATATATATACCTTATATATATTAATTGTATATATATATATATATATATATATATATATATATA
>JAPDSC010073959.1:19707-30002 GCA_026290005.1 Latrodectus geometricus | reverse complement strand
TATATATATATATATATATATATATATATATATATGTATACATACAATTAAGTATTTTATTATTGAGGACAATTAGGACATACTCATAAAAAATACAAGTTTTATTAAAGGTCATATATACATGTAGAAGATCTTTTTCTATTCAAAATAAATTAGTGTTCTTTTTGATTATATAATTTTTTTTAATGAAAATATATTAAAAATTATTATTTGCTAACCTAACAGCACTGGATGACATTGATACATGTAGATAATCCCCTGACTACCTTAAGGTTTTAAATACATAAGCAAGCATCTTGTAATTTTGAACCATGGTCAGGTGGCAAGGTCATGCCTCAGCTAGCACCCTCTCCACATCCATGCCACACCAGTGGAAGAATTTTGTCACAGATCCACGTGGACTCATCCTCAACCACAGAACTTGAGCAACTCTGTGAAGAAAAAATGTGTTCACTCTAAATCATATCCCATGACAAATGATACTTGTAAGCACAGTGAAATGATACTTCACTTTGCTGATTTTATAGCAACCTGAAGTTTTCCTGTTGGGACTCATACTGAAAATACCGCCAAATAACATACAAAGATATTCTTGTGTGACCTGCTATAAAGTGCATTATGCATATCACAACTGTTCCTTTTAAGCAGAGCTGGCAGCAAAATGGTTAACACTCTGGCCTTCAGTTATACAGTTTATAAGTTCGAATCCCACTGTATGCTTGGTTTGCTCAGCTTGTCCTTTTTGGAACTTGCGCCACAAAACCCAACCAACCAACTGTAGGCTTGGATGCTTGTTGTGATTTGGAATCCATTTTAAACTATAGATCCCAATCTAATTGGCCTTCATGTGCAAAAAGTTATCATTGTGCCTCATGCAAACAAAACTAGGAATATTTTCATAAATATTCATTCTTATTTAGGTGTTACAAGAAATGAAATCAAATCTTAATAACCCATCTTAATAGTTATGGCTGTTCAAAACAGAAACATTGTATCAGCCTCTGTTTATCAAAATTTTGCTTTTGAAGTGATATTCATTCTTATAAATATTGTCTTACCACTATCCTTTGGTGAGAGTAATTTTTTATGACACTGTGATCTTAATTTAAAATTCAAAAAATAAATTTTTTAGAAAAGATTTAATATTTTTGAAAAAAAAATTGATGTGAATTATCTAAGCATAGTTGAATAGCCTTTTATTTGCATAATGAAATACTAAAGTAATCTAAATTTTTATGGAAGTGCATTTCCTTAATTGGGATATAAAGCTAATATTTTATTTATTAATGTGATTTTTCATTTAGCTAAGTTTTAATAAAAAGGATAAAAAAAATTACTGTGATTTTTTTAATAAAATAAAAATAATGGGTTTACTTTAAAATATTATTCTTTTTATTCATAACAAAATATTGTATAGGAAAATTGTCATCATAATTTTTTACTTTAAGCATGTAAAAAAATTAAAATGTTTTAAAAATAAAAAATTTTTAATTCATATGCAATACCCATTTCAAACTAACAAAATTTTTGTTTTTCTTTCTTGTCTTAATTAAATAAAAATATTTTCTTATTTTATCATAAATTTTTTATTAGTCAAATCTAATTTTTTAAAATTAAAAATATATTAAATCTCAAAAATGTACTTATTTTTTAGGTTATTGTAATAAAAAGTAAGTCTGAAGCTTTAATTTTTTTAATTTTATTTTACTATTTGAATATGTAATTTTTACCGTGCAGTTTTGTAATTTTTTTTATCAATTGTATTCCTGAATGTAGAATAAATTGTAATAGTGTTTGAATGAGGAGAAAACATAAATGAATTTTATAACTTTCTCACTTTAAAACCTAAAAACTTCCTTTTCTGAATATTTTGTGTTACTAAGCAAAATTTATCTTTCTTGCATCTAGCAAAAATCATTTTAATGTTAATTGCTGAAAAAAAAATAATTTATATTCAAAATAAAAATTCAATGATTTAAATAGCTAATTATTTTAATTAAATTTAAATCTATCTTTCAAGGGTTTTTTTTTATTATTATTATTTATATATTTATTTTTAGAAAAATATCTATTGCAATAGTTAGAAACTTAATAATATATTGTAGAATTGTAAACTTTTAAGTTTCAAATTTATCAGTGTATAAATTATAAAAAAAATTTATATCTGAAACAAAAGAGAATTTGTTTGTTTTTTAGTCTATTTGTTTTGATTTGCAACTATGTGTCTCCTTTTTACTATTTAATTTAGTACATAGTCTCCTTTAAATGGACTCCATATTCACAGAACAGTAAATTATGTTTTTAAGTATTTTTGTGAATTTGGATTTTATTTTAAAGCCTGTTCAAAATCTTCTCCAAATTAATTCCTAATCAACAGAATAGTGTCCTATATAAATTTTCTAAATGGTTTTCTCTTACCTGAAGTATAGTTCTCTAAAAAAGGTTTAAGTAGTGAATAATAAATTTTTTCAAATTTCATAATGAAATGTGAAACAGTTTGAAAATGTTTCTAAAAACTAAAATTGTAGTTAAAAATTGTACAAGTCTTTTGTTAATTGCAGACTAAGTGTCTGCAATTAACAAAAAACTTGTACAATTTTTAACTACAATTTTGTAATAAGCAGAGCTACAGCTATTAAATATTAATTATAGCAAGATAAATGTTAGCTATTTATTTAAGTGCCTATAAAATATATTTCATTTAATTAGAAGAACTTAATAGATTAAAATTTATAGTATATATAATGCAGTAATCAGAGGTAAATAAAAAATAACCATTTTAGTTTGTTAACAACAAGCACGATAAAAATACTTGACATAAATTAAATTTTTAATGAAAATATTCAAAAAATATTTCAATTGAAAATAAAATTCATTGTGATTATTTAAAAATAAATTAATTAACTACTGAAAAGACCGACTTACACAGTAACAATTTAAAGCAAAAGAAAATAAATATAACAATAAACATTATCAAACACTGAAGGTATATTACTTAAGGTTTAATAAAACTATTTTGACACAAAAACAAAAAATATTAAACCAACTAGCAGGAGTCTCCTGATTTACCGCTTTTAATCATTTGTCATATGCCATATCTTGACCAGCAGGCATGTGTAAACAGTAGCAATTAGTTTTTAATTCTACAGATTGATAATTCAATTTGAATACAGCAGCACTCGATCAGCAAAATATCAAAGTTGTAACTGTGTTAGCAAAACGATACTAAGGCTAAGTAGAAAATTGAATTTAACGAAAATAATTCAAGTATAACATTTTTAGTATATTAAGTGAATGTTAAATGAATGGGTTAGTAAAAAAATTATGTTGACCAGTATTAAATTCGAACCTTAAATAAAAGCAGTGGAAATATGAATCATATTTGTACTAAAGTGATTGCATTAATTCTGAGGACATTGTTTTTGTGTCCTCAACTTGTTTTTAATATATGTATCAAAACAAAGTAAAAAGTTTTTGCTCTTGTTCACTGCACTTTCAGGAATTTCATTTCTTTATGAGTTTGCATATGATGTGAATTCAGCAAATTAAAAATTATATAATGATATTAGCTATACATTTACAAAAAACTTTATACTTGTTTCACTTTCTTTTGTGTTGGAAATCTCATTATAGTTTTAATCTTTTTTGGTTTTACTTAATTTCCAAAAGTTATCTAGACATCATATCATCAAGTGATTAGGATTCTTGAGTTTATTTTGAAATGTCTTCATTAGCCTTAGGGATGTTGCAGATTCTTAGTAAAATGGGAGCTTTTAAATTGTCAGAGAGTTTTATCTTTATTGGGAAAGTTCATTCATACTTTATAATATCCAGATTCTAGATCAATATTCAAAATAAAAAAAGTTTAACTTTTTACCAAAGATTGTCCATCTATAAAAGAAGTTAAGGATCCAGTTTTGTCATCAATAAATCGTAACCTATTTGTACATAAACCTATATGTGAATAAACTCTTCTATTTCAGTAATAAGTGCTTATATAAATCTCGCTTTTCTTCTATACTGAAATCAAAAGCTCCTAGATAGTCCAATTTTGCATTTAGAATTGCCTTAATTACAGGCAAAAATATTAGGGAAACATCTCCAGTGTTCAGTATCTGGAGTTTGCTTTCCAGAACAAAGCTAATTTACTGTAAAATTTAACCAATTGAATCTTTTCAATGTTCTTTTTCATCTGAATGAAAAATTACGTATTTGTTTCTAGTAACATATTTCTCATATAATATAAGATCATGTGGAACATTTGCAATGTTTTGTACAAGTCTGAAGCTATCTTAATGAATCATTCACTTATTGTGTCTAATACTTTAGATAAGCTGTGATATTTTTTGATATCATACATTTGAATTTCAGTATGTTCAGTTGAATGGGAAAAGATTTCTAAGACTTATTGCAGAACTAATTATTAGAGATTTCAATTTACAACTTTTTGAGAAAATATTAACCATTGATCATTGTTAAAATATATTTATGTTATGAAGAATAATCAAATCCTTCGATACAGAATTACTCTTGTTGAATACATTTGTCACCCTTATTGCCATTTACAATAATTATACTGAAATGAATGTTTATAAATTTTACTTATTATAATAGATAGGACTGTTTTTCACTAGAGATCAAAAGTTTTGTTGTATTATACTTTAATTTAAACAAAGTTGGAATATAAGCAGTTTTTATTGTAACAATCTTTCATATCGTAACAAACTTTATGTAATGCAGTAAAGGTCGATTTTACGAACTCGTAAGAACCAGTAAAACAGTACTTAAAATAGAAAGCTAATAAAATGAAAAAATATGTTAGATTATTGAAATATTTTATTAAAATACTTTTCCTTTATAAATTACTATTATAAAAAAGTAGAATGCACTCTAAGAAACATACAAAATAAGATTCAAACTTAAAAACACTTCCTTTCATTTTATTGATAAAATGAAATCAAGCAAAGTATTCCAAGCATTGATTGGCAAATGCAGTGCTTTTAGATGGTAATTTCATAAGCCCATAATCACTCTTTGCAAAACAAAAAAAACAAAAAAGTACCTTACAATATTTGTTTTTGTGTGGGTGTTGATTGTGACTTAATCAATGGACTGTGTAAGATAGAATTAGATTAAGCAGGAGAAACTCCACATCGAACATTTGGGGCTGCATCTTTAAACTATTGATGGGACATGACTGTCTACAAAATAATTTGTTTAGCATTGCATTTGCTGATTTGCCGTTATGTGTTTTATGTAATAAAGGACGACCAATGTCGGCGGAGCATTTGGACGAGTGTGAAGCACTGACAAATTTAATTGTAAATTTCAGCGCTGTTGTCTAGCAAGGAGTTTAATTTCCTAACAGCCAATGTAATTGGCATTTGACGAATAAAAATAAAACCACACGAATCGATTCAAGATATAAAACTACAACGTGAGAGCAGGGCAGTTGTCCACTGCTAGAACTTAACAATTCTCTGATGAAAAACATCGATCCAAGTCTCTCGGGTTAATTTTTATAAATGCTTCCAATCATTCAATCTTTAATTTTAGCATGATATACTGCTAGTAGTTTTTGAATTAAATATAATATTTTACAGGCTTTGAGTATTTTTCTATGAAAAGAATATTTTTATTCACATTGACCGCATGTAGTTTGCAATTCTTTGCTTTGCTTTTTTACCCCATAACATTTACAGACCTGCCGACCTTTACGCATCGTGTGAAATTTTATGCAAGATCGCCAGGATTTACGCTTTTACTGATAGCCTGAAATATTTTACGCATTTCGGTTCTGCTGGGCAAAATTGAAAAACAAAAAAAAAGTATGTCATAGCGCGTTATAGCGATCTTTTCTCGTTAACCATAATGAAAAACGGAAATTAACATTCCTTTCTGTAAGAGGCCAAAAATAACTTCCCAGACTATCGGGTCACGGAGGCTCCGAGCTGTCCGAGAATGCACATTCCGACCCCTCTTCCCATCGGGGGAAATAAGGCTCCAGCTGAAAAAATTATAGATGAGGACAAGAAATGGTAGATGTATAATCTTGTTCTGAAGTCACATACCTGAACTCGGCGCCATTCCTTTTAAGTACTGTGATTGGTGAACTGTTGTAGATGGGCGGAATTAACTCTGAGGCTCTCTTGGGTGAAATGAAAGCAAGCATTTTTTGAGAGACTGTTGCGATTCGTGAGGTCGTTCTTTATCTGTGAAAATGGCTGTTTTTAAATGTAACAAATCTTATTTTCAATCTTTTAAAAATAGTTATCGTGTTGAATTTCCATGCATTAAAGCATCATCTAAAGGAATTAAGTTTGCTCTCTACGTAATTTGGAATTATGAACTTAATATATCTCACGGCGGTCGTTTTGATATTTCTCGTCATGCCATAGACCCAAAAACGTGAAGCAAAAAGTACAGCAAGCACTTCTAAAATGGATGCTTATTTTAAAAATGATATTCAAGAAGTTACCGGGTCAGAATTATATTTTACTTCATTCTTGATTGAGCACTCAGCGTTTCGGATTATGATGGTCGTCTCTTTAAGAAAATGTTTCTTAAAAGTGAAACTGCAAAGCGTAATGGATGTGCTCGAGCGATTGAACGTCCCTTTTAAACATTGTATAGCTTTTGGTGCTGATAATGCGGCAGTAATGCAAGGAAAGAAAAAGGTGTGACACCTATTTAAGAATAAAGCAGGAAAATTTGATAGCTATTGGTTGCTCTTGTCATATAATAAATCTTGCCTCTGAGAAAGTTGCTGCAACCTTACCAATTAGAATTGATGAAGTTATAATTGGCATTTATTTTCATGATATAGTTAAAGTGGTAAAAAATACTTATTCCGAAAATCTGGCATGTTTCAGCACACCAATAATAGCTACAAAAAATTCTGAAGTGGATATATGATGCATTTAAACCAAGCTTAAAACAAAAAAGATGGAAAACAGTACAAAAAAATCTTTTGGTGAAGATAATAAATTGAAATCTCAATATGTCTAGAGAAGAGAAACTTTTCTTATCTTCTATAAGTAAAGCTGAAGTGGATCATCATTCTTCTAATATAAAGAATCTTGTGATTTAATCATTGGAAATAGTACATCTGATATGGCAATATTATCTAAGGAAGAAAAAAAAATAATTTTTTTTCTGTTAACTATGATGTTCGGAAATATTTCACAACTGCTTGTGGTTATATTTTAAACAAATTTCCAATGAAACTGAATTCTTTTGCATCATTTGCAGTTGCCAAATAAGGAGAAATTGGATGATGCCAAATTTTCAAGTGTGAGGTACTTAAATCAAATATTTCCATTTTTGCTGTATGTTAATGATGATGAATCTTAGAATGTGGCCATGGATGAGCTAGAAATTCAGTTTTTTTTCATTGCAAACTGAAGACTTATCCAAATCAAAAAATGAAAAAACTTATTCTCTGTGGTTTCAAATTGGTGAAATTAAAAATGTAGATAAAAGTAGGGAATATCCCCATAAATATAATAAAATATCCAAATTCATGTTATCTTTATTGGTGATAGCTGATAACAATGCAGAGTGTAAAAGAACTTTTAGTTAAGTTAAAAAGAATCAAAATTAATTTAGAATCTCACATAATAATTTAAAAGATTTGCTTATTGTGAAATATTTAAGTAATGGATTTTTTTATGAGCAGAAGTTCAATAAGAGTTTATTAGAAAAAAACTTGAAAAAAAAAAAAAAAAGCAGCTGTTACAACTTTAAATTTTTTCAGTGTATAAAAAAGATTTTTTTTTTATAAATTTAACCCAGAATGTTTATTTTATTAACTGTTAATGTGCTTCTAATTATTAACTTTACTTGATTTATATAAAAGTGATTGTGTGTAGCAAAAGTTTTGTCCAGATAACTTATTTTAATGAAAAACTGATTGAAGTGAATATTTCAACAGAGTGCAATTTAGTCTCACTGTGAGATGTAAAATATTTCCTTTTAAGTATTATTTTAATATTCAGAAAGCTCAAGTAGTAGTATGTTATGAATACATTCCAGAATTTATGGATTTTAATTATTAAATCTTTACTTGAATTAAATTCTAAGCATCTGCATTTTAATTAATTAATAATTTATTTTAATTAACATTAAATTTATAATCAAATAATTAACTTAGTTAATTAAATTATGAAAACATATATCTCATATATGTGTAATTTTGGCACAAGAAAAGTTCGCATTGAAAACATCCTTTAGATTGTACTAAAAAAGTTGTAATTTCATTGCTCCTTCTTTCCATTTAGTTTCCAAAATTTTATTCACAGGCTGTTCCACTTTCACCTCACAGTTTCCTAAATGTCAAGCCATGTCTAATTTTAAATTTTTGAAATCAACCATCTGATACTTTGAAGTCTTTTATGTTCTATTTAAGCAAAGCTGTTGGATTTCTCTTTAATGACAGTTTTGAACAAGCAATATTTGTCATCAACAGGAATATTAATTTCTTATTTTTCTCAGCCAAACAAGCAAAACTTTTTCTAGTTTAGAATATTTTGCTTCAAAATATTTTTGAGAGAGAGTATTTTTTATTGTATTGTTTGTTTTTTTTTATTATTTTTTTCATCTACCTTTGGAATTTTCTTTTTTACTTCAACTGATAGATACATTCATTTCTTTAACTGTAACAAATCCTCTCAACTAATAAAAATTTATGAATCGTTCAAATAAAACTAAACCAATTACTGAAAAATAAAGCTCAAACTTTTAAAAGTTTTTTCTCCCTTTCTATATTTTCACGTACAACTAGGAAAAGAGAATTTTTTTCTTTCTTTTGTATGTTCTTATGAATGGGAAAGACAGAATTCAAATTCGGAACTACAGTTCTTTTCCATCAAATGTTTGATATCCATGTGTCAATTCATTGTTCAAAAGGAATATAGTTGTCAGGCTTTATGTAAGGAAGAAAACTAAAAAATATTGGATCATAAAGATAAATGAAAATGTAAACTAGTTGTCAGAAATAAAAGTTCGTAAAGGAGAGTTATATTCATCACTGTGTGGGTGTGGTATCAGGGTATAGGGAACAGCCACTAGTTCATAAATTAGAGATTCATAAAAATGAAACTCTACTGTATATAAATATATTGTACTCCATTTAAACAGAACACAACACAACCAACCTTTTATTTATATATCAATGATTTAACACTTTCTCTCTCTCCTGTCTTTGTCCTTTCCTTGTATGAATGGTTGCCTACCCTATAAACGGGTTCCTATGGCATGTGTGTACTGAAGAAGTCGGACTCCACACCCAATTGCGGTTCAGTTGAAAGAGTGGAGCAGCGCACCCATACTGCCAGTCTGGCTGGCACTCGAAAAAAAAATAAAAAACACATATATTTAGGAAGACTATTCATTTTTAATTCATTATTAGTATAATTTTTGAAAGCCACATAATGAATTTCACATTATCTGCCTTATTTACTTTATTACTGTTTATTAATAATTATTTCTTACACATAGATATATTTATTGATATGTATATTCCTCTTTGAAATTAATATTCATTAAAATAGTTATTTTTAAAATGTCATATTTAAATTCATGTAGAATTTTTTGAAAAGTAGTTATTCAAATTTACTTTTTAATTGAAAAGGAGAATAATATATGGGGAAATATATAATGATATATATTTTATTTTAAATGATAAAAAAGGATCAAATGGATCATAAAATGTATTAAATTATAACTGTAAGGGGAGTCATTTATGGTATTTTATTAAAATTAAGCATTTTTTTAGCTACAGAAGAAGAAGATAAAGATGATGATTTTCGTGCACCACTTTATAAGAATATTCTTATTAATGGTGTCACAGTTCGCATGAAATGGTGTGTTACTTGTAAATTCTATAGACCTCCAAGATGTTCTCATTGCAGTGTCTGCAATGGGTGTATTGAAGTAAGTCTCTTATTTATTTTATCTGAAATTGTTTTGATTATTTTCATTTATAGTACTTTGTTTCTTCTTTGGGGGGATATACTTATATCTCCTTCCATTTTTTAATATAATAAATATTTTTACTGTAATTCATTTATTTACAATATGTATTTTTAAGAATAGTTATACATTTTAATTAATTATTTTCTCTTGAATATTTCAATGATTACAAATGATATTGTTCAATCTCTAATGGAGGTACTTGTTTGTGTTGTTATATTTTTTGCAATTTGCAGGTGGAACTTTTAAGTGCTTCAGTGTGTAAATGGAGTAAGTTGGTATGAGACAGCATTTAGTTTACCATTAACAACGAAATGCTGTCT
>JAPDSC010073959.1:0-19697 GCA_026290005.1 Latrodectus geometricus | reverse complement strand
GACAGCATTTTGTTTTCTATAAACAACAAAATGCTGTCTTATACCAGTTCATACTATTGACAAGGACATCTCGTGCACCATTATATTTATGGCTTTGATCGTTTTAGTCTAATATAAGAATTTGTAAAACAATTTTTTGTCTTCTCAAAACATTTTCAAAAGTATTTTACTTTATAAATATGAAAAATAATTTTTGCTTTATATTTTTAGACATTTGACCACCACTGTCCTTGGGTGAACAATTGTATAGGCCGCAGAAACTATCGCTACTTTTTCATGTTTCTTATTTTTCTTAGTGTACATATGATAACTATTTTTTCTTTTTGTGTTATATATGTTCTTGATCATCGAGAATTACTGGATCATAGAGAATCTATTGTTACGTATCCTTTTTTAATGTATTACTTTTATTTTAGTGTATTGAAATAATTTGTTATTTATATTACCTTAATTTAATTCTGTTTATTTTAAATAGGAATTTTGTTTATTTAAATTGCTGACTGAAGTATTTGAGAAGATGGTAACTAAATGAATAATTGTGTTAAATTGTTGATAAGCATCTTTTTCAATATAGATTTTCATATTTTTGTCAGTAAGAAATTGTTAATGATTCTAGCATATCAAAAATCTTCATTAATTCTATTAAAATCATTATCTGTTATATATATATATAATAACTTGATGTATAATTATTTTAAAACTTTGTTATTTTTTAAGATGTCAGAATTTTTTTTAAACCATTTATCTATTAATTTTGTAATATACTCATTTCAAGGTATTTTAAGTGAAAGGGTTTTAAATACCAGAAGCAGTATTTTATGTGCTATTTGAAATTCACAAAAGCAGTAATGCAATGGTTATTAGCAAAAAACATTTATGATATTTATATCAGTATATAATTATGAGGCTTGAGAAATTCATCCAATTATTTTGATCTTTCAACTTTATGTAAATCAGGAAACAAGCAATTTTGAACAGTATGAGAGTTGTCTGAAATTAATACATAAATGATTGTATTTTCTGAATAAAATTACCTTTAGTTGTACAATATGGGGAATATAGAAGTAACTTTTTTCCTCTGTATACGCAGGCAAGTTATGGAGACATGATACAATGTCCACAAGTTGTCATTTTTTTCATTTAATGTGTTATGAGAAGCAATACGGTATGGCAAAGTGTGCTAATGCTGTTTCAATACAAGTTGTGTTCTAATCAAATTGTATGCTTAAAAAAAACTTTAAGATTCATCATTTTTAAAGATTATTTGTGATAACTGTTGATAAGTCTTGTAAATTGATGGCAAACAAAATTTCATAATTTCAATTCTGGAAAAGTTATATAATTGTTAACAAAATATGCAAATTACTGATGAAATTGCAATTTATTCCAAAATGAACCAGCAAATCACTCAAAAATGTATTTCAAACTATATTGGGGTATCCAAGAAACATGATAATTTTGTTATTAATTAAATTGAATACTGTAAAATCTATGCACTATAAAAATCAAGGTGTCTCATGGATGAGAGCATTAGCTATCATTGGAATGCTGCTGACAACTTTTGAAGAACTGTCATGTCAAAAGAAATGACTTTCTTTTGACTATTGTGATGAGTAATGAGTCCATTAAAATATTGACATCTTCTTAATCAAAAAGTTAGGAACATTAACACTTGTGAAAAATATCATTTGTTATAGGAGGGTCACTAATGTTGTTCTGTAAAATGAAATATAGCAATATATTTTTTAGTACATGCAACCCTTAAAGAGGATATCCAGTGCTAAGTCTGTCACATTAGAGAGTTAGAAATAGCCCTCGATTGCTTATGTACATATACAAAGGTTTTGTCAAACTTAAAAGTTAAAGATTCTGCACCCCCTATTTTCTTAGTCTTGTATCTTATGATTTTCTTTTTTCCTTTATTAACAAAAAATTCACAAGAATAATCATTGCACTTTGTATGGTGAAGGGAGTTCAGTTTGATGTGTGAAAAACTTTCAGAATTTTTCTGTGATAAAATGAAAACACTTGTTACATATTACAACAAATATGTTAGCTTTATTAGTGTATTGAAAAGTAAATGTTAAATTTTGAAATTTAAAATTGTACTCTTTTTTTTTTTTTTTTTTTTTACTTGCTATTTGTTTTTAAAGTTCTACTAGCATGTATGAATTATATTTTAATTTACCATTATATGTTAATGAATATAAGTAGAAGCAATTTTATGCCAGGTAATAAAGAAATTTTCTAACAACCAAGCTAATCATGCAAGAGTATTTGCAGAAAATTGATAAAGTAAGTGAGACAGATGCATATTCTGTCCAAAGGAAACAAAGCTATCTGGTCTTACTAAATTGTATTTTTTTTATTGTTATTATTATTATTATCACTGGATTTAAAATTTAGTTAGTCAGTGATAATCCAAAATGCAAAAAGTTAAGATTTTTTTCTTTATGTGCTGCTATGAAATACTGCTAAGCCATATTTATAGCCCATGAAAGCATTTTTGCTTACCTTGTAAAAACCGTAATTTTGTTTAAACAAATCTTGGAAAAAATTAAGGAATCTGGAAAGTATATTCTGTTTCAATCACCATCATGTCATTGCACCATTCAATTAACATTTACTTTGATTGCTGCAACTTTTTCTATGTGAATTAATTTAGAAATTAAGATGATGTTCAAAATGTCATCTCCAGATATTTTGCTCAAAAACCATTAGTCTGCTATTAATTGATAATGAACATTATTACATCATTAATTAAAAATGTTGAATTTTCTTAGAATTTAATATAAAAAAAGATTGATATTTTCTGGTTTTCATAGTGCATGAACTATAATTACTAGGTATTATTGATATTTTGAAATTATGATTACGTGTAATTTATCAAGTAAATTAGAACTGATTATGATTTTTCATTAATCAGACACATAGAAATAGTATAAGTGAAAAAATTTAGAGTCATTTTTTCGCATAGTCTTTTCTTAATGTAATAGTGTGAAATGTAAGTATATTTTACACTCTTACAACCTACATTTTGCATCTTAAAAATCGAAACAACACTGCATGCTTCTAGTATATGTTTGGTTTGCAAATCATGCATACTTGGTATATACTGTATTTTCCTGTATATGATCCACAGTGGAATTATTCAGAAAATCTTTTTTTTTTTTTTTTTTTTATTATTATTATTCAGCCGCACTATGAAAAAAATCTGTTTGAAACAACCTCATCGCAAACTGTGATAAACTGAGAAGATTCTAATAAAACTTATCAATTTTTAGTTTTTAATAACTTTTAAAGTATCGTTAGATATGTTTTAAAAATAAAATATATTTGTTTTGTTAATAAATAAATGAAAGAAATTTATTATTTTCTAATTGCTCATTGGATACATTTTTTTCTTTCGTAATGTGCATGCTTTGTTTTTCTCTTTAATACAATAATAATGGCAAATGTAAAATGTCACCATTTTTATTTGTTTTTCCTATAGCGTTAAGCTCAAAATTTGCTGTAACTTAAATGTTTTCACTTCTACATGACGATATCAAATTTGAATATTTTCAGAATGAAACATTGACAATGCGACAATTAAGGCAGAACGCTTAATGACGTTAACCAATTGCAACTGTGATATCTTTTCAAGGAATGAAATTCATTCTTGAATGTAGTTACATAAAACTTGTTATTCCTGAAATGAGTCCACAAAGTTGTGGCGCTATCTGTAATTTATTATGTGAAGTATAAAGTGCTTCCTTCAACGCTTCATTGTAAGCTTTTTGATATGGAGAACGTTTTTTATCAGATTATCTACAGTGTCATATAATATGAATAAAATTAGAAACTTTTTTAACACATAATCTGCTGATTATACTAAAAATATGGTATTTAATATTAAATCTTACATGAAAACTATTTAAAATTCCGTATTAAATTCAAGAATATCTTATTAGTTATAACTTTTATCTATATTGCTGTTATAATCAGGACAAAAATTATTAAACATCAAAATTCTTCATTGTCTAACTTTTCATTTAAATTTAAAACCATTGACAAGTAAATAACTTTCTAGTATCCATTGGAGTAGTTCTTTTTTTGGTAGTTAATGATTCAAAAACAAATTTTGTATTATCTGAATCTTGATATTTAATGACTATTAATCTTGACTTTGTATTTTGATTGAAGTTTTAATAATAATTTTTTGTTTAACTGTTTTTATAGTTAATATGCATATGAATCCTTAATTTTTTTTTAGTATTGTAATAATTATCATCATTGCTGTACTTTTCATACCAATTTTAGGATTAACTGGTTTTCATATAATTTTAGTATTTAGAGGCAGAACTACAAATGAACAGGTAGATATTTTATTTATAATAATTTAACACTGGAGAAATTTATGTGTATTACTGATTGAGATTAAATTTTTATTTTACAGATATTACTTTTGAATGTATTGGTATATTTGCAAAAAAGTAGTGAAATTACCAAACATGTTTATAAAAAATCGGTTAGAAAAGTTGATTTCTTAATGAATATTTATATTTTATTTCTTGAAATTCATCTTCAGTTTATTTTTTGTCTAAAGCAAAGAGAACAATTTTGGTGATTTTAATTGATTAGACTCTTGAAAATTCATCTTGTATGTGTTATAATTTGATTAAAATAGGTATTATAAATATAATTTAATAACCAAAAATTTTGATTTATTTAAATGCACAAATATTTTGTTGCACATATCAATTTGACATTACCTAGCAGTTTTCCACTATTAAGCTAAATAATTGATAGATTTAAATTTAGCATAATAGACCTATACAAATTATAATTAAACATTAAAATATATATTTGTTTTCTTTTAATAACTTTATTTTATAGGAAAAACATACTAGTGTAAAGCATTTATTTGAATATACATTTTTATTTCTAAATGAGTAACCTATATAATATACAGTAAATTAAAAGCTTCAACTATTTGTAAGTTGGATTCCCACCTTAAAGTTTGATTTTTTACAGTTATTCCCACACCGCTGTAAATCATAGACGCTATTCATGTTAGTCCTTGTTTTCAAAATGTGACACAATAGAGAAACAAACCAAGCAAACTACTCGTAACTTATCTAATATAAATTAATTGTTAGATCTGTTAATTTGATATTTTAAAAAACATTATACTAAAATTTCATTTTTCTATGTTAACTATTGCTAGGAAATTCAGCATTCATAACTACATTAGAAAACTGAAATTTGCAACCATTATTGATTCTTTTCTATTGACATAAAATTGCCAAACCTTGTATAACTCATCCTGTAGATAGCTTGCTTGAAGTTAAAACAATACTACAAATTGACAAGCCAGTATGCAACTCTCCTTTACTCAGATGAATTCACCTTACCCTGGTTAATGTGTTGCTTCAAAAGCAAGGCGCCTAATTATCATTTGGGATTTGGAGAGTGCACTTTCTTAGGGCTAAAACAATGCATTCCAAAATCATGTAGATAACATCATTGTTGTTGAGAAAATCCTATACTATATCAAACACTTAAAGTTATTTGTATCATTCCAAAGAATTAAAATTCTCTTTTTCTAAATTTCTTTCTTCTAAAATTTGAGTCTTTTTACATAATTTTTTCTATATTGTGTTTAGTTGTAAAAAAAATTAGAATACATTTATAACTGCCCTACTGGGTAGCATTTGTTCTCACAATTTTAATGAACATTTTATTTTTAGATACAACTTAAGACACTTAAAAATAATTTAAAGGCAAATTGGTAAATATTCTTTGCAATTTTGATGAGTGTTTTTCTGTTGTCTTACTATCTTTATACTTTCTAATGTTTTGTACTTTTGTTTTCCTTGTATGTTAACTTATATGATATTAAAAAACAAGGTGCCTTCTCTATATATTCCAAACATGTTTCATTTGAACTATTAGCTTTAGAATATGCTTAATCAGAGGTTATGGTTTCAAGAAATTATTTGTTCTAATAACCAAACCACACTGTTACCATTATAGATGTTCTTAACTTTTCTGTTAGAAGTACTAATTTGCACCTATGCAAACAAGCTGACAACTATTCTCCCACTACTTAAACTAGTAAAATATCTGTTTTCGAAAGACAATCAAGGCTATTAAATTGCAATTCTTAGCAAAAGACTATTGAGACTCAATAAAAACTGCTTAAAGAGAGCAATGACTTCTCATTGGATGTGCAGGCTACAAAGGCATCTCACTGCTATGGAAATTATGTGAAAAACCTCACTACATACTCTTTGTTAATATAGAAAATTTTCTGTGCATAGTTTTGAATCTTTGGCAGCATATAAATTGATCTTTTATTTCTGTAATAAAAGTTCAGTACTTATTGAATTAAATTGTAGCTATTATTCTATTTAAATAAGATTTTTGGTGGGTATAGGACATACGATTTGTAGTTACAATGCTTGTCTCTTTTTGATCATCCACATTTAAGTCTAAATCTAAACGGCTATTATTTGATTTGCATAAAATTTATGCAAATCAAATAAAAACAGAAAGCAGAAAATCAATTTCATTTAGCACCAGCAGAAAAATTTTAATTTAAATTAATATGCTTTCCAGATAATCTTATTATACTTTTAAAAACTTCATTATCAGAAGTCTTGTCATATTACAATGATTAGTAATTAAAGTTTTTTTTTTTTTTTTTTTTTCTTTTCTTTCTTTTCATTTTAGGTAACTGGAAAATTCAGAGGTGGATATAATCCGTTTTCAAAAGGTTGTTGGAGTAATGTATGTGGTACACTTTGTGGACCTCAATATCCCAGGTACTTAGTAATATCTAGTATTAATATTATATGTATATTTAAATATTAAAATTCCTTTTAATTAATTTTCCAAGAAAAACAGTAGGAAAAATTTTTTTAATGTAATTTTTTCAATAAATTACATTTTTGTCTTTGTTGCAAAGAAGAAAAGTTTATATCTCTTATAGTGAAACACCAAAATCTGGTGAATGTCAACATTTCCTAGTCGCTTAATGTAAATCTGAAATATTTGCTAAATACCCTTGTTTCTGATTTAGGTTGGCAAATGTTGACTGTCACTTTGCGCTAATGGTATATATTGAACATGTTGGAGGTTAATATTTTCTTCTCACTATTTCAGTCGCGATAAAATTTCATTAGAATGATACAACTCTTTCGCTTCTCTTGCTGAAAGGAGTGACAGAGAACTTAAAAAACAATATATTTCAAATAAAATAAACTTTTGTGATTCAAATTTTATTTACAACAACTTGAACTATAATGAGTTTTTGAATTGCACAAGAACTCTTTGCTTTTACTATGGCATTTTTTGTGGAACTTATGCAATAACAGCATGTATAATTTTGTCCTCGCTTCTCAAGTTAACTGCAGCTTCTTCTCTAAGCAATATTTCTTGAGAAGAAGTCTCATCTATGGAAAATAACTTTTCATTACAAATTACCAAACTGATTACGTGTATAAAGCTGCTTGAGCTGCATTTTCATTTGTCAGTATATAGAAATTTGGCTCTTCTATTACAACAACAACCGCTAACACATTTTGACTATCTGTAGAACCACGGTCAACATCAGGAGCTTGTATTTGCACAGTATTAACAATTTGAGTTAGGGAAATTGCTTTTATGAGGTTCATTTTTGTTTTTGAAGAAATTGTTATGTGAAGTTCAGTAAGGTTATTGTTGCTTGCAGTAGAAGATTCTCTTTTGTAGCTGCTCCTTTTATGGAAGGGTTTTAGACAGCACTTAATGCTATCTACCAAGTCTTATTATGTTTTTATTTGAAATACGTCTTTCGGTATGCCCTCTATTATATTATATTTCAATATTTGCAATTTGTTCACTGTGCGAAAAAGACTAAGCCATGCCTCTTTTTGCTTTAATGCAAACATGGCTTCTTTTACGCATTCTTTTTTTTATGTAGGCAAATTATCTGATTATTTATTTGTATTGTTATCATACATTCATGCAGTTAGCATATTCTGCATACCCTGATTGGCCTTTCAACTGAGCCTTGTGTTTAACTGTGATGAGGCTTTCCATAAACTATTTTAACATTTTTCCATGCATAACTCATATTTCAGTTGTAACTTGAATTCTGAATTCTCTACTATTATCTTATTGCAATATTGCTGAAGCACTAAATGTTAAGAGTATTGGACGAACATGATACACTACTTTTTCAGCTCTCTTATTTTTCAAAGGCCGTAGCTTAGCAAACTTAGTTAAATGATTTTAATACACCATTATTAATTTTTATTCCCTATCTTTATTTGACTGCAGGTCTATCAGATCAGACATCTTCAGTTTAACTCTCAGAACTGATCATTGGTTTCATAACAATATCGTTTTTAGGGGCACTTTGTTTTGTTTGATACTGTTTGCATAAATTTAAATACAACATTACAACTTCATATGTTATATCTTAATATTTAACTTGCAATTCTTCAAGCATATGTGTCATTCCTCCATAGCTTATTCTGGTGTGAGTTTCATATAGTAAACTGAAAAATTCCTCATTGGAACATAATACAGTATATTCACTTCTTCTGGTTTTAGTGGTACAGTTAACTTTTCTTTATCATTAATTTTTAAAATGTCAAAATTTTTTTAATAAGCTGTAATCCAAAGGTGAAAGGTGTGTTGCGGTTTTAGCAGAAACTGCTTCAAAAAGTATTTTAGAGTACCTTTTTTTTTTTTTTTTTTTTTTTGGAGAAAAGTAAAAGCGATTGTTTTGTTTATCCTCAGTTAATGCATTTAACTTCTTAAGAAATTGATCACAATTCACTACAGTATCCGTTCAATATAAATTAGAGTATGAGAAAGAAAATGTTGCTTGCATTATCAAACCTTGTATAAGACTGACAAAACTGTCAAGTTTTAGCAGGAGACAGCCAGTTGCCTTTTTGTTGACCTCAGCTTCATTATTTTCAACCTCCACAAGAGCATATCTGTTATTGTCGACATATATTAAGGTCCAAATGTATAAGAATGTAGTGAAATATACAATCTTTCACTGGCGTATTTGATATCTGTTGACATTTTCCAGTTTCGGTTTTCCATGGTTACATATCCACTATATAATTGACAAATGAGTTCTAAAATATTACTTTTAGCTTATAATATCAATTTTATATAAGTACTATTTATTGAACAGTCTATTTTTAATAATGGATTTTATATATATATATATATTTATATATATTAATGTTTTATTTAAAAGGCTGAAATTGAAATTTATAAAAAATATGAAATAACCTAAATTATAAAAAATTAAATTTGTTAAAATCTTATCAACAATTAGAAAGGGATTTTTTTAATACAAAACTTGTCTTTTAATGAATAAATTAATGGAATTTTAAAAATAAAATGGTTGTTGTAGTCAAACTTAGCTTTATAAGCACTTCCCATAAGAAATGGTTTTTATAACTAACTGAGTAAAATGTAAAAGAGAAAAATGGCAAAATGAGGAATTTAAGATACAATGATATCACCTGGCAGATCCAGCTATTTTTATCTACATGAACAAATGAATTGTTTTATAATCAGAGACAGTTTTCATAATATACTTTTGCATTTTTAACTGGTTTTAAATTATTTTAAAAATATTTATGTGAAATTTAACTTTGACTTTTAACTTATATCTATCAAATTTTTCATTATTGTTTGCTCAAAAATTTAAGAACATTAATGAAATATAAGTGAACTTGAAAATTTGAATTAAATTATTCACAAATTGACTTCATATATTTTTAATCATGATACAATAATCACCATAAAAATAGCTTTAATAAAAAATAAAATAGTTAAGTTATTTATACATTTTAAAATATTTACATACTTATATAATAATTGTAGATAAGTATTCAATTTAACTCAGCGTATATTAAAATTTAAAAATTAAGAATTATAAAAATTAATATCTTAAATTCATATGCTTATATATTATAATAATCACTACATTAATAAAATTCACACCAGAACTAGATCCTTGAAATATTATAAATGCAGTTTTAGGATACAACACAAATTTTATATTATAAAAATTTAAGATGTCATTTTATATTGATGTTACAC
Source organism: Latrodectus geometricus (assembly GCA_026290005.1). Classification (NCBI taxonomy): domain Eukaryota; kingdom Metazoa; phylum Arthropoda; class Arachnida; order Araneae; family Theridiidae; genus Latrodectus; species Latrodectus geometricus. The sequence goes on along the minus strand of JAPDSC010073959.1, from coordinate 9,596 downwards.
ATTTTTGTTTCACTTTTAATATTGCCTTTTTGCTAGAAATTTTTTTCGTCCTCTTTCCATTTATGTAACACCATATAGAAATTAATTTCTAGTATGAATTATTTTTTTTTTCGGAAAAAGATAAATGTTCAGCCTGTATTTCTTTCCTTATCACTTATTTGGCAAACACCTAACTAATGATTAAGAAAGTTTTATTCAATTTAAGCATATTTATTAATGTATTATACCATAAACAGAAGTAAGAAGGAAATACTCATAGAATACCAGATTATTGATTATTGAAAATCAAAATTGAGGTGGAAGAACCCAGTATGCAATAGATCAGCAAAATTCTCAGACTTCCAAAACTATCATAAAACTTCCAATGTAATTTCCACATATCTTCAACAGTGTGAAAAATTGCTTAACATATGAATCATTTAGAGGCAAGAAGACAATATTAATGAAAGTATAATTTGTCATAAGTTGTGAGATTAATTTTTTATACCTCATTAGGAAAATTCGTGGAGCATCAACAAAAAAGATGCAAAAATTTAAGAAGGAAGCCGGCTTTATCAATATTGTACACAGTGAAGCAACAAGATTGGATATAAAGGTTCTTTGAATTCCATGTGTACATTTAAGAAACCTAAAATTTCTTAGTGTTATTCCTATATCAGGTTTTTAGACGAGATAAAACCTGTCTTCTAATGATGTCAAAACTAACTTAAAAATAACAGTAAAAGTTATTCCTGTATCAAAACAGTCTTTTAATATTGATTTACACAAAGACAAGTGGACATTTGAAAACTAAGCCTTTACACAATTTTAATAAGACAATCTTCTATCTTTTAAGAAATATAAAATTCAGAAAAACATACAAACTATTATTTGAAAATCCAATAAGAAGGTTTGGAAGTCGGGTCTTTGAAGTTTTTAGTCTATGTAAAAAATATCAATTCCTTGATGAATTTCTCAGTAGATGATCTGTATTATCCTGGACGATTGAAGTAAATGGTTGTGACATCATTGAGATGATATATTAAAGTAAGAAACTAATTACTGTGGACTTTTATATCTGCATTTAATGTCACTCCAAGAAGTTGTGGAAATTCCATCAAGAAGAATAAATAATAGCCTTATACAACAACTTTCAATCACAATAAGGAAAGCATATAAAAGTTCCTTCATACATTGTGAAACAACTTTAATGAGGTACTAGCTATTGGTGCATCAAATTAATTAGAATTAGCAATATCACATTTTTGCCCATTTTTGAAATGTAGGTAAAAATTAGTAACTTAAGACAATTTTCTTGTAAAAAAGGATGTGTTATAAATAAAGAATAGATTTATAGCAAATATATGAGTGTTTTTCTTTCAGAAAAAAACACATTATGATTTTAAAAAATTTACTTAATCAGTGAAATTCAGGAATTGCAGAGTTATGCTCATTAAGCAACCTCTTACTTTATATTGCTTAAATTAAATGTACAAAATATTTACTTTTATAAAGTCAATTTTTTATATAATATATCTCTACAATTTAAAAATATTAAACATAGTAATAAAATCAAAAAGTTTTATTTAGACATTTTATTTCCCCTAATAAATCAAATGAAGAGCTCTTGTAATAGGATCTGATTACTGAGCACTGGTTTGAACATTTGAATGGTTGTTATACTGTGTATGATATATGTGAAATTAATGTTATAAATATCCACATACATAAAATTTAGAATGGAATGTATAAAATCTATTTATTTTGGAAAGTTGTGTATTCAGCAAAGAATGATAAAATTAAATTAAAAGCTTTTAAAAAACTTGTTGTTAATAAAATTCCAAAATTTTTCTGCTACTATAAAAATTAGATGTAATGAAAATATTTGGTTATCTTAAACATTGATTTTTTTTTTATTATTATTTATTTATTTTTTTTATTTTTAGAAGTATGTATAGTTTATCATTCAAAAATTTATTCTTATTTAATGATAAAGAGTTCTTATAAATTGAAAAACTACTGTTTTCAATGCAAAAGTAGCTAAAATTTATAAACGTTTTTTACCAAACTAAATTGTTTTAAGGGGAAAATTCATATATTTCATAACACAAGTAATAATTTAACAAAATCAGAGTTGAAGCTAGTGCTTTTTTGTTTCCATAATTTAAGTATTCCACCAAAATGGAAAGATAAAGAATAAAATATGTATTCAAATGAAATTGGAAATCACATTTTAGACTTTAGCAATCGATCCTGGTTCGAGAAATTAAGTGAGCAAATATCATTCCTAATATATTAAAATCAAATGTGAGTCTTCATTTTGTTTATCAGGAGCTATAGTAATCTTCCAATTAATGCAAATATTAACTTAATTCTTTTATTTGTTTGTATAAGTGTTAAATTTTTCGAAACTGTTGAAAATAGGTTCCGTTTAAATAAGTTTTAAAATTTGAATTTTAAAACAAACAGAATTAAAATTGTAAAAGATTAAAATAACTTGTAACAACATAATCTTTCACTTTCGATTAATAAACTGCAATGTTCTTACAGGCTTTGAGAAGCCATTAAAAAAAAATTTCTGAAATTGTTTTTATCACAAATTTGTTTTATACGTTTTTACATTTATTCAATATTCTTAAAAATTTGCTAATTGTCAAATTTTATTTTTAAAAAATAGGAAAATTAGTCAGTATTAAATCAGGTAAGCACAAAAATGATTTTAATTTTGTTGCTAGAAAATTTCACAAGACAAAATTTACTGTTTATCATATTTTTTGAATAAAAACTAAATCTGTTGACTGGTAGAAATTAGTCTTAACTTTTTGATGTTCTTCAAGAAATGATTCATGATATTGTTGTATTCATCATTGACTGATTTCAAAAAGAACAAATTTCTAATGGATAGGAGCCTGAGCATTATAAGATATAAACAACTTAGTATGGTTTATTCAATATCTCTTATCTGCTAATTTCAATATTCTCTTTTTTAAAAAGCTTTTTTTAACTTGTCAAACTTAACTAGCATTTTTTCAAAATTGGAAAACTTATCAAATACAAAATTAAATTCACATGTTATCCTATTTATATGATTATATTAAAGCAAAAAAAAAAAAAAAAATGAGTTGATAAAAAGCAATTCAAAGAGTATTGAACTACATTTTATACTTCATTTTCAATCCATAAGCTGTAGAATTACTTAATATAAACAAAATATTCCACATTATTTTTATTTGGCAATTTCATTTATTCAATGACATTCCATTAAATAATTTTAATTTGTTATGTTTAAAATTTTCAATGATGGATTTAAAACTTTGAATGATAGATAATTCTTGTAGGTTCAATTATTCCACTGTTTGCTGGAAATGGTTTAAAACCAATCATGTAATCCTATGCAATCATTAGTATTTCATAAAAAAATTTATTTTCAGTTATTTTTTGTTAGCTTTGCTTTTGTATCTAGCAAAACAAACAAATGCAAATGAAACAATACATTTATAGAAGGTTATATGTTTAAAAAAAAAAAAATCTTTCTGTATTCAAGTTTTGTCACTAAAGTTTAAAATTTTGAATGTATTACAATCAAAAAATAACACTTATATGAGTAGCTTATGAAATTTTCCTGTATCAAAATGATCATTTTACATTCAATAAACGATAATTATGTACCTGTACATTTTTCTTTTGACAAAATTTACTTTGATAAAAATTTAATTATAATGAATATATGAGGGAGTGAGCTTGTAAGTGTTAAACAGTAAATTTTTTTTGCATTTAATAAATTAGCAGTTATATTTATAAGTGGTTTGATATAAAATCTTGATTTAAATTAAATATTATCACTTGAATGATAATATATATATATCATGTATTTTAATTATCTTTTAAATTTAAGTGTCCTTTTAAAAAGTCAGCTTTCCTTGATATCTCTGACATAATTTTAAATCAAATTAGTTTTGATATTTTTATTTATTTATTTATTATTATTATTTATTTTTTTATTTTATTTATTTATTTTTTTTAATTATATTTACACTTTAATAATGAGACAGTCAAATATATGAAACTCAAATGTCCATACCATTACATTGGAAAATTTATTTTGAAAAATAAAATAACTTTATATAAATAGATGAGATGATTATGTTAATAAAGCATTATTTTTAAAAGAAATCAAATTTTATTTTGCATTTTTCCTGTGCTTTAAATTTAGATGTCATTTCGAATTAATACCTATGTTACTCATATGGTTATTTGATTTTGAGCTAGTTAAAATAAGGAACAGATTATTGATTCAAAAAAGGCTAATGTTGTTATAAATCAAATAAGAGATATTTAATCAAATCTTTTCAAATAAACTGCATTCAAAGATTGATTTTTTTTATTTTTTTTTTTTCATTCAAAAATTACTTGTATGTTTTTGTTGTCAAATACAATGTAATTTTAATTCATTAATATTATCTTTAAAATGAATTTTTCTTTTCCATCAATTTTTGCCTGGGCTAGAATTTAGAGCATCGTGAAATTAAGTCAGGTTCTGGCTAAATTAAAATGAAAGCATATGCTTCATTTTAAAATTTTTATTGCATTTGTAATTAATTTACTATCTTATATTACAAAATTACCAAGAAATGAAGAAAAGTGCATGGTTTTTTTTTTTTTTTTTTTTTTTTTTTTTTCCAATTTTTATTATAAATTCTACATTAACCCCTTAAAGCATGAGTTTTTTTCGAAAAAACTTCTAACATTTTAACATAGATGGTATATGGATAATTTTTGAAAAGTTATCCATATGCCATCTATGTTAAAAGTTTAATTACAATTTAATATTAATATAGATGGCATTTAATTTAGCCTATCTAGTTTTACTGGAACGGGTCTGAGACAAGCATGTGGCAATGATATTCGCTCGTGTCAGACACGGGCAAATGCCTTAAGGGGTTAAAACCCTCATTGTGTATATGACAAAGTTTTATTCACAGTTTGATGTCAGAACAACTGTTGAGAATAGCATGAAACTTGTATCAGAATCTTAAACATAGATTGTGCTTTATTTCAAAATTTTAATTGCATTATTTTTTACAATTTAAATTAATTTTACCTAAAGTTTCTTAATCTGTAATGCACACTATTCCAAACTCAGCTCACTTCAAAGATATTCTTTCATGTGGCTTTTTTCCCTCCTTTTATTAAAATTGTCATTTATACATAACTACTACTATAAAGGAAACATCCACAGCATTGTATTCTCCCATCTTTTAAAGTTTCTACATTTTTTTAAAGGTTATTGGGATAAGTCATATTTTTCTTTGAATAGATTTGTTTTTACCTACAACAGTGTATGTGTTTTAAATTTTTTCAATAAACAACTTCATTGGTTCCAATATTTAATAATTTAAATAAAAGGAATTGTCATGCATTCCTTTTTTATTTGATCCATATATTACGCTTCATTTCGTAGTGTTAACTGCATTTTGAACAAAGATGAGTTCATAATAAATATCATCTTTCCAAATTGCTATTTTCGCTCAAAAGCAAATTATGCATTTTCCACTGAAAGCCATAAAAATCAAGGTTAGCCTGTTTGCTTTGAAAATGATATATACCACATAATTTGCTACTATCATATGTTAATATTTTGAGCAGGCAAAATATTCTATAAAAGTGCAAAATTAAATAAATGGAATTTTTAAATGAGAAATTTTATTCTTTAAGATATTTTACAAAAATCTTGCTACATTTTTTTTTCTGTGTACTAAATAAAAGTATATTGTATATTCATATTTGTCTCAAAATTAAACTTAAATATTTTTTAGTTTAATTTTAAAAAATTACTCTTAAATATTTTTATTTTATGAATTATAGCTGATAAACATTTGTCATTAATTAGCTATTTTTAAATCAAGTGGAATAAAACAATGGGAAATTAGCTTTATTACTTTTTCAAATTAGTTTCAGCCTTTTCTTTCATACAACTAGGTTATGACATTTAAATAGATAAAAGTTAATGATTAATTAAATGTTAGTTAAATCATGTTCTTTATGAAAGCAAGATCATTTTGGTAATTCAATTAACAAAAGACTCTGTGATTCTCTAGTCAGAATATAATATTCCAAATAAATTTACCAAAAAGTTGCTTCATGTTTGTATAATTTACTCAAGAGAATATTGGTCAGGTTCAAATTAAACTGTATCGTAGGTCTTAAACTCTTTCAGGATGATCTGCTATGATTTAAAGTGTGCCCAAGAGGCAAAACAGAAGCAAAAGAAATGATTATAGAAAGTCACAGTACTAAGCCTTGCTTAGCATTAAAAATTTTTAAATCCTAACATCTTTATTTTTATTATCATATTAAATTATCACATATTCTGTCATGTACTATAAAGTTAGTTTTTAAAAATAATTTTCCTTTATTTCTAAATATATATAAAAAAGCAATTGTCTTGACAAAGAATTAACTTACAAATTAATGAAAAATCTTGAACCACAAAGAAATGCAAGCATAAAAGTTGTTTTGTTGTGTATGTGTATTAAAATCAAAAGAAAATCACTTTCTTGCTTTTTAAAAATTTAATTATGTGCATTCCTATAAATAATTAGTTCAGTAATCAAACAAGTTCATACATCTTTTGATTGAGGACGCTTCTCTCATAATAATTTCATGTCCATGGTTTTTGAGAGAAAGCATACGATATATATATATATTATATTAAATTATAACAAACCTGAGAGGAAACATCTACTGGCCTCACTAAATAGTTAAAAATACTCAATAAGCTTTGGATTACAAAAATGCATACATCATGAAGAAAGTCAACTAAACTCTGCATGTATTATGGTTTCCCACTTTTTCCCTACTGATAAATAAAATATCAAAAATGGGTAATATGTGAAGAAACTGAAGATCACTATCCTAAAAATTCAATTTAAACATTACTCACAGAGAACAGTCTACTAAAAATTAAACAGCATTCTATATGAAGATTTAAATATTCACCTCATATTCTCTACATTAATTTCCTCATGCAGAGATATTTGTATCAGTTCAATATCTACTCTAAACTGAAAACATTGATCTAATTAACCCTCGTGAGCAAATAGTTATAGAGCATCAAGCAAACCAAATAAACTCTATTTTCATTTTCCTACATTTTTTATTTCATGAATCTCCATGCCATAGGAAACTTTTCCAGAAAATGCGTGTTTTGCTTGTTTGGAAATTATCAACTTAAATGATAATGCCGGAAGGAGATACATAATTTTCTGTTGTCATCTGACATTATTATTATTTACTAATTTAAAATACTAATAACTTTTTGTGAACAATATTAAAGTTCAATCTGCTTTAATCTCACAATTTTTCTAATTATTCCTTGGTAAAAAAGAATAGTGTAGATATATTATATTATATAAATGTTGTATTAATAGAATCATGATACAAGAATATTTTTTAGCTATAAAAGTACCAGGAAACCAAAGAAAAAACAGTTATCTGTTGCAGCTCCATCCGTTTCTGCTCAAATGGTTGAAAATCAAGTGAAAATTTATATGGATAACACTAATGCTATGCGGTCAGCAAATGCAGCTTACAATAAGGTGATGATCTTCTTTTAATTTTTAGACTATTTTTGTCTCAATTTATTCTGATAGATGCTTTTCTATTTATCATAATCATTTTAAATTGAAATTAATTAAATAATAATGTTTATTTAAAAATAATTTGTAACCATTAAATATAAATATGACATACTTGAAAACTTGCATGAAAACTTTATATCATTTATATTAACAATGAAAAGTGAATTTAAGTATTCATTTGTGAAGTGATATTTAATAAATAATATTAAATTTATTTCTCTATGTAATACACATTGAATTATTTGAAAAGCTCTATTATTGTATTACCCTGGAAAATGTGCATACAATATGATTGTCTGATTTTAATACATTAACTTCTGCTTATCCTTATATCCTTGACTTTCTCTAAATATGTTTGGTGTTGATAACACCAATTTCTCTTTTATGAATACATATATTCCCATTTTTGAACAATTTTTTTTTATTTATTTCCCTTTGAGCTCCTGTATTTGTGATAATCATGCACTTTTTTTTTATTCATACTATAAGATTTCTAAGGGTAAGAACTCTTATGAAGTGGAAATTGTTTTAAATTGTAATATATATAATTATTTCTTAATTATGAATAAAAAGATGTTTGGCATGCTTATTGTCTTGAGTTATTTTGTTCATTAAGCATTTCATGTTTATCACTCAAAATTTCTTACTTAAAACATTATCCCCCCCCCCCCTCTCAACACCAAAAAAACAAACTTTGAACTAAACAGTTTTAACTTTTTTATCCTTTCTTTTTAAAGAATGAAATTATATATATATTGTGTAGGTAAAAGGCTTACATATATGATTTTTTGGAATTTTTACATTCTTGTCATTCATTGAATAGATGTTTTATGTGATGGAAATTATTTAATTCTATAGCATTAACAAATTTAATACTTAAAGGACCACCTATAAAGGAAGGTTAAAATAAAGTCAAATAAAAGAAAGCATCTTAAGTCAATGATGTATGCTTGTATGTTTGATATTTTGGTAAATTCTTTTTATATGAAAATATTTTTTCATTTTGTACTAATATTTTTTTTAAAAAAAAAGAGTTTTACATTATCTGTAAAGTTTTCTGTATAAAATCTACTTATAATAAAGGTTATTTTGCATTTAGCATAAAAATAACATTTCACTTTTAAATTTTATTCTAAAAATTATCTCTTATTTGAAGCATTTCCTGTAAAAACTTTCTTTCCTTAATTCCATACATACTTTGATTTCTTTAATAAAAGTAAAATATTATAACCATCTTTTCTAGATGTCTCAGGGTACAGGCGATTTATCAGATGTAGATGTGATGTTGGATTCTTATGATCAGAGTCAGAGCCAATCTCAAGATTGTGAACCATCACCTCCAATTCCACGACGGGGATCAAAAACTAATTTCTTCACTCCTTCTGACTGCAACCGTACTTATGTAATACAACAGAATAAGGCATGGTCACTTTATGGAAATGCTGGACCCCCTACGCCTCGAGTACCACGTGCATCTATTCCAATGGATGAACACAGTATGCAGTCTATGCCACGCTCACCTGATGGACTTCCTCCTTGGGCAATTGTAAACAGCCCTCGATCAAATCGTACACCACCACGCAGTCTTACAAGTCCAGTTGTAAACACGGAAGGCAACAAAAATCACCAACAGTCGCCTTCTAGAAGAGGTTCCAGTCCTAGCTCGCCAGCTTCCTTAACCCCTGGACAGTCGCCAGCTGCTGTTAAAAGGCATGCTGGTGGATCCCGCCGTGGTTCTACTACTCCTCACTATTATGGTTATCATGCCAACAGCAGAACTTCTAGAGCTAATTCTCGCAATATTAGCCCAAATAGGAAGTTTGCTTCTGAAAGTGAACTTGCTCGAGCTGCAGCTGATAAAGCTAATGGTAATTATGAAGCAAGAGCAAATCAAACAGCTGATAACATTCAAGAATTAGCAGATTCTGGTCCTTCCTGGGATGAAAGAGTTCGTTATTTACAGAGAACTTCAGAGAC
>JAPDSC010073932.1:187644-213260 GCA_026290005.1 Latrodectus geometricus | reverse complement strand
CATTTCGTCATAAATAAGTTAAAAATTTTGAAAAGGAAATATGTGTTAAAATGAAGGAAAGTGTACATGATGTATAATAATAAATAACCATACATTATATACACGAAACCTTATATACTAAAAAATAATTCTAACATATTTAAATTTTTATCAACTATTTATGTAACTGTTAATTTTTATGCAAATTGAGTATACTAATTATAATTTTAGGCTCGGAAACACGTATTTCTTCATAACTTCCACGCAGAACATGATGCGCGCTTTGTTGATTTCGCAGGATACTATATGCCTCTCCAGTATTCAAACCAAACAATCATTGAATCACACAAGCACACGCGACAGCATACTTCAATATTCGACGTTTCACACATGCTACAGACAAAGATTAAAGGAAAAGATAGAGTAAAGTTCATTGAAAGCCTTGTTGTGTCAGATATTGAAGGTAAGTCTTCTACATGACATGAAATTTTTACTTAAACTCAACACTAATAGCAACAACTTATTTTAACTTTATTTTCACTGATTAAAAAGAGCATGCATTTAAATGTCATTATTAAACTATTTTGTTATTGATAATATTACCCTGATTCATGAATAATTTAAGGCATAATAATTATTGAATTTTTATTTTAATGTGAAAAATATAGTGAAAAGTTAGACAACTTTGGAAATCTTTAGTAAACAAGTTATGTTACTATTATTTTATAAAGTTTATGTATCGAGTTATGGATGCAAACGATGCAACGAGTTATACGTGTTTTTGCACACGAGACAAACCAAACGAAATATGTGCATATGTTTCTACAACTACATTTTTTTCTCTAATTGGTCCATAATTCTTGATGTGAATCATGCGCATTTCAATTCATCAAACAAACCCGATTAATATTTCTTTGATTATAAACCAAAAATGAGGCAGTGGTGGCCTGGTTGGTTACGGCATCGTTCTCGTTACCAAAAGGTGGTGAGTTCGAATCCCGGCTTAGCCGAAGACTCGTCGTGTTCACTAAGGGCAACTGGGGCACGTAAAATCTATCGGGTTGCAATGTCCTCCATGTTCCCATTCCAAATTAATACCTCTGGGTGTGGTTGAGACAGGCTTTGGGCCTTCTCTGGTTTCAATCTCTAAATTGGAATATTCATATGGTGCTGCCATCTATGGGCCAAAAGTGGTACCCCCACCTTCATTTGAGGGTGCTCAATTACAAAAAAAAAAAAGAAAGAAAACAGAAGACGCTCTCTCTCTGACTTCATTCGCCTAGTCTCTGATGGGTGGGCTTGGCGTTGCCAAGTGTCATCAGAAACAACAACAAAACCAACAACCATAAAAGAGCTTTTAAACGCTATTATTGTAAATCGTACATTTAAATGTAATGTGTCTGTATTTAATATTTTCGATGTAGTTCGACGTATGTGCTTACAAACATGTTAGAAATAATACTGACAGCAAAAATATCAAAATTAAAATGCTATCCAATTATTTTTAAAATTTGAATGATCCATTGAGTTACAGTTTGAGAAAAACTTATTATGTTTTTAAAGGAATAGTTAAAATAGAAATTTATTTAAAATTATAATTTGAAATAATTAAAAATGTATGTATATTTCAGGTTTGAATATTAACCAAGGTACATTATCTTTATTCACAAATAATAATGGTGGAATAATCGATGATTTAATTGTTACTAAAACAGATAACGATTACCTTTATTTGGTGTCAAACGCTGGCTGTACTGAAAAAGATTTGGAGCATATGAAAGTAAGAAATCTATATTATATAAATTAACAAACTTAGAATATTTAATTTTTAGATTAATTTTAGTTATAAAGTGGACATTCAAATGCAACAATCTCTCTCTCTCTTTATTTTATTTTTTTTAAAGAATAAATTTTAAGATTTCAAATTTCAATCTTCTAAACTATATCATTGATTTGAATCTTTTAAACTAAATTAAAAGATGTAAATTGATCACTTTATGTTTTAATTTTTAATTATAATGGTATGCAACAGATTTCTAACTTATTTGTCATTAATTAATATTATTTATGGTAACGAATTATGTACATTATTAATACGCATTTTGATGTAACACCAAAAAAATGATTGGATCGGATAATATCTGATTCATCAAAAGTTTATGTTAGGTAAAAATTAACAGAAGTTCTAGAAATGTTTTTCTATTTTTGAAACTAACATTCGGAAAGATTTATTGCCATTAGGGACTTCACAGCTTTTGTTGTAAGTTCTCAATATTCTCAGCGATTGGGTGCAATTCATGCTTTGTTTACATTTCTTTCAATAATAACTTTGAAGATTTGGTCTTAATTGAGCCCACGGTTTTCTTGCTGGTTCCAAAAATTTCATTAGCATATCACATTTTAATACTTTTTATTTTGTTAAAACAGAAAACTTTGAATCATTTAATAATCTGAGAAATTATCTAATTTCCAAATATCATGAGCAAATATCATAATTCTATGTCAATATATTTAATGTTCTCAATTCCGATGTTTCTTACATATTGACAGATGTTTTTTTAAGCATATTAACTATCAGTAACGAACTCAGTCAAAAAAAGGCAATTTTTCTTTAAAAGTTTTGGCACATAACACACAAAGGTAAATCAGTTAATTTTTTTTATTAATTATAGCTATTCAAATGAACAATAATTATTTATCGATAAAATATTATATATTGTAATATTTTATAGACAAGTTCTTGTGATTGATTATGATTATTTAATTGATAAAAATATTTATCATATAAATAATTATTTGATAGTACCAATAATTTATATTTTTATAATTGATATTACAAATTATGTAATCATAATAGTTTTTTATTATCAATCTCTTATTACATTATTTTCTTTTTTGTTAGTAGACAGATTTGTTCTTCTTGAAGTATCTCATAGATTTCAATGTCTTCTTAGAAAACGTTGATTTTACTAAATCAAATATCGTTCATATCATCATAAGAATAAAATTAATTACTGCAATCAATTTTGATTTAAGATAATCCACAGTTATGGAAACATAATTAACATTTGAGTTTATAAGCATATGTGTTTAACACATGTTTGCACATATCTTGGAGCACATAAAGTTAAGCTTTCAAGACTGAATTTACAAATGCTTAATTATAATCATAAAACTGTGGAGAAAACTACAATTTAGTGAAATTATCTGCGATTTGAAATTTGCTTATGAAATAGTGTTTTAATTGGATTCCTTCTACAATCTAAAATTTTGAAATAATATAAAAGAAAATGACGATCTATAATATTTTACTTAGAAAAAAGAAGCGGAATTCAAACGAAATGGCGCAGATGTTGAGCTTGAAATTATCACTGACAAAGCACTTTTAGCTGTTCAAGGTAATACATTTTTTATTATTTCTTCTATGCATTAATTTTAATTCCTTTTAGAAAAGTATATCTGTAAATAAAAAGTAACACTCATATAATTTTTTTACTTAAAAGATACGCAACATAATACATATGTTTTTATATTTCTTCCTTATATGTATATATTTTTTTTTGTTATTACACAGTTGAGCTTGTAGTGCATATCAAATAAATAGACGAAGGAATAAAGGTCATTGTTAAATCAACATATGACACTGTTTTGAACTGCAAAATGTTATGTTTAATGTAACATTTCATCGTAGTATTGTCATAGAATATATTTTCATTCGAGATTTTGATGGGTTCACCGTGGCCTTGTGATAGAATACTGTTCTTCACAGCAAAAGGTGTCCTGGGTTCAATATCCACAGCTGTTAAACAGTGAGAGAAAGATGTTGCTTTTCCATCTTCTGCAAACATGTCTATCTTGGGTGCTTGCTTGAGAGTTTTCTGGGTCTCTTCCCTTGCGACAAGTGAATACTGGTGAAAAGTCTTCACAGACGGTAATTAAGTGGTGACAAAAAGTGCCTTACAATCATTTTAGGACGTTAACCAGTCCACAACATGGTGTGAAATTGATGTTTTTTTTTTGATACAGTTGTTTTAATCTATTTTAGTGCAGATAATTCAAGAGTATTTCAGATACTGAATCATTGCAATATTTATGAGTTTACAAAACAAATAATACGCATCATTCTAAATAACATAAAATACTACATAGTTCTTATAAGTAAACAGAATCAATTTGATCGTTTAAAATTTGTTTATTTCCTAAATAAAATATTTGTTGGAAAATTATATTTATTTCATAATGCAAATGAGTGAATTTAGTAAAATGATTCAATATAATTTTTAACTTTTAATTGCTTTTGAATAAATGTATAGATGCAAAATAAATATTTTAAGCTTGATTCAATTTAGACCTTTTAATTTTAAATATTACTTATATAAAACCGATTATTTATTTATTTCAACATTCTTCGTTTATAATAAAAAAAAAAAAACTTTTTTTGTCATTTTTACCGCTCTCATTTCAGCCTGCTTGTTAAATACATGACCAATAGTGGTATGAGCAATATTTAAATGAATGATAAAAAACTATTTATTAAAAAGTTATTTATCTTTAATCAGTTTTTTAAAATTTTTTAAATAAAGATATTAAAAGCAATCATTTAAGCATTCCCAACATGTACCCGACTTATTTGTTTGTTCTAAGATATTCCTATTTTCTTTTAGGTCCAGGAACTGCTAAAGTTCTTCAAGAGTTTGTCGAATGTGATTTAAGTAAATTAAGCTTTATGACAACTACTGTCACTTCAATCTGTGGTGTTAAAGATTGTCGAATAACAAGGTGCGGATACACGGGTGAAGACGGAGTAGAATTATCAATTCCATCCTCCAAAAGTAGGCTTATAGCGGAAACTTTATTAGATTCCAGGAAAGATAATGTAAGATTAGCAGGTCTCGGAGCACGAGATACACTAAGATTAGAAGCAGGCCTTTGTCTTTATGGCAATGATATAACAGAGGAAACAACTCCCATTGAAGCTGCCTTGCTGTGGGTAATTGGTAAGTCCAGCTGATTTTTTAAATTGAAAATCATCTCAAATCTAAGTAAAGTATTAAAAAATGTAACTAAATTTTTTTAATTAATATACCTTTTTACATTTACTTTTCCTAACTATAATGAAATAAGTAGATATTGCCTTAGAGTAAATGATAATAAAATTCTTAAATATCTGCCAATTTTTCTTATTAATGTATACAAAGTTATACTTATCCAGTTTATTCTTTTTAAGTTTTTATTTAATGATAGCATTTTCTTGTCATATGAAGTGTTCATATTTTTTTTTAAATAAAAAATATAAATTTTTTTTACAAATCGCTTTCCACATGTAATTAATATTAACATTTGCGTATGTGAGTAAAATTCTTTAAATGATTTCATGAAATTTATTTTAAGATTGCAAAAAATTAAAATTTTTTTGCTATTTTAATTTTTTTACAATACATTAACTATAATAGTTTTGATCAAGTTGGGGCTTAAAAGAGCTAATTTTCATTTTGAAAAGTAACATTTGAAGAAGCTTGTTTAAATAATAATACAAAAAATAATGATGGAACAGAAAAGATAAATTATATTCATATTTTATGTATTTTTTCTTAAAAATTTGTTTTACAGGCTTAAAATTATATTTCAAAAGAAGTTTTATTTAGTTTGAAATGTTTTGAATTACAAATATGTTTCTACAACTAACAATTTTATAATATACTTTATGTTCAGTGAAGTCGTGTTTTACCTTATAATTTAAAAACATCGATAACCATATTGGGGCTGGAAAGGCATTGAGATGTTAGAATGAGAATATATGCTATCAAAAGAGACGCGTTGGAACGCTACTGGTGTATAAATTCAGAGTTAGTGGATTTATCTCGGAAATTATGCAAGGCGCGGACAAAGTCAATTACAAATTAGTACAAGATAAATAATTTTGATATCGAACAACACTTTGCTCTCAGAGAGGAAAGAAAATGAATATGAACAACATACATTGTATTATGCTTAATTCTGTCAGCATCACATCTTGCAACTCATCAGAAAGGAAATTTTTTCAACTAAAGTAAAATACTCGTACATCCAGTACAATTCCTTCCCTGCTATAGACTTTAGTTCAGTCTTCAGCGAACACATATTATCAAAATCTCACTAGTACATACCCAGAAATCGCTCAGAATGCTCAGAGTTTACAGTCGAGTAGTATAAAAGCAGTGAAATATTTAATTAGATTGATGTAAATTTAAAATGAACGAAAATATTAGTACAACATAAACTAATTGAACAATATTTATGGGATATGTGCGAGGTGAACACAATTTGTGAGTTATACAAAAAAGAAAGGAATAGAATACTTTCTCAACTAGTATAAAAGCCAGTATTTCTAGTATTAACCCAAATGTCACAGTCATGGAAGAATTCCCCAATGAAATCATTGCGATATGATACTCATATATGGTGAATATTGTCAAAATCGCAGATAGGCTGTATAACTCCATGGTAAAAGTCTTCTTTTGGAATCGCACCCTCATGGAAGAGTCTTCTTCGTGTTGTGAAACAGTTCAGAGCAATGAGTTATGTGATTAGCCAGCCGAGACCACACAGACCATCTGAAGTTGAGAAGTGAAATTAGAATACGTCTGAATCAGTGCAATACAAAGAGGTGAATACCAAATCTGGTCCCTCAAGCCGCCGTGTATGACGAATATTACGGCAAGCAGTAGCTTATCTATATTATTCAACAATCTTACAAGTACTACTGCCAGGGTACGTCCTGCTATTGATATGCTTCGTGATGAATCGATTAAAGAACCAGTAACCATTTTTTGCTACTATTTTTTTGCAACATCATTTAGCCTTACTGATAATTACTATAGACAAAATAGCTATTGCTGAAATTGGAGAATCTTGAAGGTAGTCTCTTAATTCGTCATTAAGTGTGATGATATATTATAATGAGGTTTTTTAAAAGATATCCTGATCGGTAATCTTCGATGATGTATAACGGATGCTTATGCTGGTCTGTCCCTTAAGATGTTTTAAAATGTGGAAGATGAGATTCACTCTATGGTCTAGAAGTATATTGTGGCTGAAGAGCATATAGAGCACAGATTGTATAATCTAATTAAGGATAATTAATTGCCTTTTTCTTAGAGTTTCGAGATTTAACTTCGTTGGTATTCACACACACTCCAATATGCGTTCTTTGCTTCACATTTCTATTAAAAAGGAATCACTTGAAATTAAATAGTTGGTTTTCTACAAAACTAAAATTAATTTTTTTTATATCTCTATTAGTTTCCTAGAATAGATAACTAGCTTTTGAATTTTACAGATTGGATCATTGAAAATAATCTCGTGCTATAGCACATATCTATTGTAACCTGAGTGCATATGCTTTTATGAGATAAACTGTCATTAAAGAAGATAAATATAATTTTACTAATCACTTGATGGATTCCTATTTTGATGAAAAAATTTTGGCGAATAATAATTTATTTATTATTATTATAACCTTAATTTTTTTTTTAGAGTCAGTCATTTATTTGATTACCTGACCAAGGTATGATGCAATAAATCTATACGTCCTATTTAAGTATCATATCATAAATGTATAAATATAACACAAACATATTTAATACCAAAATCAAAAATTGCATATGGTTTATTAGATCAAATTACTTACCCACCAAAAACTGACACATGACACGATTTAATTCAACTCATCGAAACAACAGTTTAGAAGATTTATCATCCCTAACAACACTAATAGAGAGCCCAAAAAATAGATAAAATATCCCCTGAAGCAAGTTGATACCAATTTTTATCATTTTAATTTTTACATAGTTTTAATAAAATAATATATCAAAAATAATAGCAATTTAATAAGCATTTTTGATTTAATTTCATTGATTTTCGCTTTCAACTCATTTCTCATGTTACATCGTATGAGTATGATACATTTAGTTCAACAATATTACATGAGTTGTTTTGAAATTAACATGAGACTGTGACTTCGTCTTTGATGTAATTGTATTAGATGGTCAGCTGCTCTAATCTACAAACATTTATGGTCAATTTGGGCCAGAACTGAAGGTAAAAACAGATCACTGATCATTTTGCTATCAGTTTGGAAAATTTTATAGTTTAAAATAAATTTTCATTTTATTTGAATGAAATGTAGATATTTTTAGTCAGTATATAAAAAGTTAAATTATAAAAAATAGATGACAGACTTTTAAAAGAAATTATTCTTGTCATTCATTCATTCAAGAAAAGAAAATGAAATTATTGAATATTTATCTATATAATATTTATCATAAGATGTAAATAAATTGATTCTAATGCAGTCATTTTCATGAATGTGCTTAAAACAGTCTGACAAAGGAAATATTTTCTTTCGAAATAAAATAGTTTTCCAAATCAAAAAATATTTAAATATGCCCTTCAATAATAATTCTTGAATTACTAAAGTTAAACTACCATTATTTAATATAATAAATATTCAATCGTATTGGACCTTTTTGCAATACGGTTGAATATTTATTAGATTAAATAATTACTTACAATCCAAATTTTATTTAAAGAAGGGTTTTTTATTATTTGAAGTAATTCTAAAAATTAAAATAATTATAAATAATTATCTTATTTGTTTTAATAAATAATTATAGTATTTATTAGATTAAATAATTACAAACAATGCCACTTTTATTTAAAGAAGGGTTTTTTATTATTTGAAGTAATCCAAAAAACTAAAATAATTATAAATAGTTTAATTTTTTGAGTTTTTCATTATAAATAATTATTTATAATTATTATTTTAAATAATTATTATATTTATAATTATTTTATAAATAATTGTTTATAAAAAAATTATAAATAATTATCTTATTTGGTTAAAAATTAAATTTTATTTTGAATAGTGCTATTGGTTGGAACATTAAATTTATTAAATCTTATAATAATGTGAACTGTTAATTACTTTCTAGTTCATATTTAGTTTAATGTTTTTTTAGAGAAATTTTATATTTTTTCATAATAATCCTATTTAGTCATATTTATAATAATCCCATAAAAAATTATATTTTTTCTAATACTCTCGGGTGGAAATAAAAAATGGTTTTATAGTGTCATAATTGTTGCAAATACTTATATAAAAAAATAATTGTTGCAAATACTTATTAAAAGTATTATCTATAAATATTTATTAATAATTAAATACATATTTTGTTATAAATGAGAAGTAAGGAAAATACTAGAAAAATAATTGCAAATTCGTTTTAATTTGTTCTTATAAATAGTTTAATATCAACTTAGTGGATGAAGAAATATTCATGGGACTAGAGAAATAACTATATAATTAGAAGATAACATGATCAAACTGATAAGAAAAAATTCAAAGCTTAACTATTCTACAGCTATTTTATTTAGAATAAAAGATTTCGCAGAAAAAAATCAGAATAAAATGTTACCAATACTTTCTTTTAGTTTTAGATAATGACGACAGTAACTTTGTTTTCAGCTATTTCAATAACCGGCTTACTTATCCAGTTATATTGAAATACTGAAATTTTTTTTCCCAAAAAAAAGTAATAATCTAAATTTGGAAATTCATGGTACTTAACTATTATAAAACTTGTCGAATGAAAAACAAAAATATTTTCTCGTTGAAATATTTGCATAAAAAAGAAATTTCAGTATTTTCATCCTTTACATACTTAAATTTATTAAAATAGATATTTATTAAAGATTTATAAAATACTCTAATTACAATTTTTAAAAGAATAATTTGAAGCAAATACTTTTTTTTTTTCAAAATTTTAAAGCAACTGATTTAATTTGAAGCGTATTCAGAAATACTTAGGCGTTGAAATGAAGCTACATTTTTCTCAAGAATTTCATCTATTTTGTTTATTTATTGATTTTGAATATTTTACTAATTTTTTACAATGTATGTGTGTTACAATTGTGAAAATGATTCTTTATAAAAAAGGAAAAAAGAAAGGAAAGCATAAATATTTTTTTCCGGATGTCTGGCGCATATGTGGTGAATCTTTTTAAATATTTAATACGTTAATAATAATACAGTCGCTATTTTCAGGAAAGAGAAATAGTGTTGTAATGATAAAGGAAAACATTAATCAAAAAATTCCAAGGAAAAGAAAGCGTTTTAATTAGTTATATATATACACACTCTTAAAATATCAAGGGTTTCTTAGTATTCAATGAGAATCTGATTTTTTTTTTAACTCGTTAATGATTTTAATTCATATTTTGATATTTAATTAAGAGAAAAAGATTCGATTACGTACATGAATTCTTTTCGATCTTTATAAGAGCTAATTTTATCCTTTAAATTCACTGAGCTTTAAGAAGTAAAAAGGGGAAATTCATTTAGTTCGAGTGGAATTCCACTTGATTCATTAATATCTATCTATCTATCTATCTATCTATCTATCTATCTATCTATCTATCTATCTATCTATCTATCTATCTATCTATCTATCTATCTATATATATATATATATATATAATGTATATTATATTATCTACCAATAAGTATTTATTTGGACACCTGCGATAGAAAAGAAAACTTAATTTTATTCAAAATAAATAGTTGGTAGAGTCTCCTCGAGAGACAATTACAGCGTGAACCTTCCGGGGCATACTTTCCACAAGTCTTCGTATTACAGCTAGTTGTATTGTCTTCCACTTGGTTTGGAGTAGTCCTACAAATTCCTTCACCGATTTTGCACAGGTAGTGCACCCTTAATTCGGCGATCCAATTCGTCCCAGAGGTTCTCGATAGGGTTCAGGTCTGGCCTCTGGGCAGGCCAGTCCATTCGACGAACGTCATTGGCACCATACCAAGCCTTGGTTAACCTCGAAACAGGAAAATTGACATTGTTGTCCTGAAAGTAACTGGGGTCCAACCTGTAAAACTGCCTGAACGTAGGAAGTCCGTTGTCATCCAGAATGACGCAGTAGGCATCGACGTTGAGCTTACCAAGGATCCAAATCCATACCAGGAGAAATATCTCCAGACCCCATAAGTCCACTTCAACCGAAATTTACTGTTGGCACAATGCATTCTGGCAGGAGATGTTCTCCAGGCAGATGCCAGACCCAAACCCTGCCATCCGAATGGTAAAGGGTGAACCATGACTCTTCGCTTCAAAGAACCCGTTTTCACTGATCTACGATCCAATTTCGATGTGCTTTGCACCACATTAACCAAGCAGCGCGGTTGGACTTAGTGATCAAAGGCTTATGGGCAACAGCATGACCATGAAAACCAAGCAGATGTGCTTCCTTACAGATGGTATTCATTGAAACAATACTACCGGATGCTTGTTGAAACTCCTCGCGGATAAGGGCCATTGGTAGGGCGCGGTTCTTCCGAATTTTTCTGGACAGCACTCGTCAGTCTCTATCGCTCAGTTTTATTGGTCTGCCCACTTGGGGAACATTCCAACAATCACCACTCACCTTCCACTTCTTAATCACATAGGCCACTGTCGGTTTTGGGTACTTTAGATAGCTAGATATGTCCCTTAAGTATCATCCACATTTGTGATACCAGATAATTATACCTTTCTCGAAATCAGAGAGCTCTGAACTGCGCGGCATCTTGCATGCGACTAATGCCGATGCTGTTTCCTACACGATATATACCGGTGAAGTCCTTGACGTACCTCAGGACCACTGATATCGTCATTTGCATTAGTGTCCAAATACTTATTGGTAGACAGTGTATAACACATATAAAGAATGCATATATTTAAACTTTTTATTCTTCTTTAAGTATTTCATGCATATAGAATCGTTACAAAAAGACTTTGAATAAATATCATTTATAAAAATATAATTTTGCGTGTTGCTTAAGTGATTTGTTTCTGAAAAATGAAAGGGAAAAGAAGAAGAGAAGAGGGTGGATTTCCAGGAGATTCCATCATACTTCGGCAGATGAAAGAAAAACCAAAAGTAAAAAGAGTCGGCTTT
This sequence comes from Latrodectus geometricus, assembly GCA_026290005.1. Classification (NCBI taxonomy): domain Eukaryota; kingdom Metazoa; phylum Arthropoda; class Arachnida; order Araneae; family Theridiidae; genus Latrodectus; species Latrodectus geometricus. The sequence continues at coordinate 201,296 of JAPDSC010073932.1, read as the reverse complement.
ATTTCAAGTGGACCATGCCCAAGAGGTAATATAACGACCATTCTATTAAACAGATATTGTTTTATCTTCATTAACAACATCTATATTTTAAAAATGAAGTAACGAATGAAAAACACAAATTTTCGGCTGTTCTAAATAAAGGATTAATTAGATTAAATGTAAAAACTATATATTTCATGGAATTTAAATTTAAAATAATAAACAATAATACTACAACGATAGCAGTTTGTCTGCTGTTCATTCATAGAATAGGAATAAGTAGTTACAATTAATTGAAAAACATGCGAAAAATATATTATGACTTGTTATACGTAGTGATAAATTTGCAGAGAAGGTAAAGAAAAATATCTTACATTTTTACATAATTTTGAAATTGATTTTAATTTGATTAAAGCAAACAAGACTAAAGATTTATGTTATGCAGAACAAATTGAAAGTATGTCTCAGCTTGACAAGGCAAATATAAATCTTTGAATTTATAAATGCATTTATTAATTTTTTTATAAATCAATGGAATTTCATTTTCATATTATGAACGAGTATCTCCATAACAGCTACTTTCAACAGTTTCCCTAAGTAAATGGATATTGATAAAATATTAAATATCAATATTTTAATATTTTTTTTTTGATCAACAGAATTTTGATTCTTTTTTGTACCTCTATTTAGACTAGAATTCTCTAAGTTATTCTTTTTTGTATAAAGTAACACAAACAAGTCAACGTTTTCATATTTTTGAGTGATTTGAATTTTATCATAATATGAGAAAAGAATATTATAGTTTCCCATCTGATGATTTAGGGTAAATAAAAATTATATTGATCAAGTATTGTATTTTTTAATTTTTTTCTATGTAATACCTTTGTTTAGAGTTTTAGCAAAATCAAGTATTACATGTCACAGGAAATATTTACAATCTTTGAAAGATTTATTGTTATGGAATTAATTGCAAATCAATCTTATTTAATCCTTTCTGTCTCAGTCAGAGAGAAAGAGAGAGAGTCGCATTAAAAGAATGTATGCATTTCCAATATTTATTGACCTATCAGGTTGTGCATGTTTATTATACGTCTCTCCGGACATGGAGAAAGGAAGATCTAAACTTAGGGTTTTACTACTTTTTTCCTCTATTTACACTCAACAGAGTAAGATCGATACCTAAGAACTACAGCTTCAAAGTACGACATTTACGTCAGAAATTTAATTATTTGTTACATTTATTTGAAAATCTTAGGGACATTGGAAAATTTGGTCTCAAGGAGGTTCTCATAAATGTGGGATGCATTCACATGCTGCAAGGGAGTAAACTTGGAAAACTTCCAAGCATTCATCCTCACAGAGACGCCACTTGTCCATTTCACACCTTGAGCCACAAAACCCAACCAACATGACAAGTGGGTATGTTGATAACAGAAGCGCAATATCCATCTCCAGTTATTCAATAGACGGAGGAATTGAACCTGGGACCTTGAATCAAAAAAACGTGGTCCAATCACAAGATCTCGGCAAGATCTCATTGATCACATGTCGTTCAAGAGCTGACTAAGCAGCTTTAAACCCGCATAAATATTTGATTTGCAAGTTCAAGTATACATAACTTTATTTTATTCTATTTTCTGCTTTTTTCTGATATGTTCATTTTGAAATTTAACAATAATATGAAACCTTTTAGTTATCAAAAGTTATATAATGCTGTTAATATTTTTTTCTCTTCAATTTATATAAAAACTTATTTTTATGTTAATATTTAGACATTAACTTTTAGTGGTATATTTTTGTCAAAACTGAAAATTTTTCGCAAAAGTTAAAAAGTATCTATTTTCTATCTATTATGTGTATTCCAAGTTTCAAATTAAATTGCAAATAACTGAAAAGTGAATAATAACCTTAGAAGTATAAGATTTTTTGAAGGAAGAAAATTGCATTATGATTTGATGTTTATCTAGCTACACTACTGGATATTATACGAAGTTTTTGAGTTACTCAAAGAAACACGAAGAAAGATAATCATTCATTCTTAACTCATTCATTCTGAAGTTTAAGCAGACTTACCAAAAAAAGATATTAATTTACTTTGTCAGTCAAAATTCATTTCAGTTAAAGATGACTGATTAATAAATTAAAGATAGCATCCTCATAAAAAGGTATTTTCTCATTCACAATAAAATTTGTTTTTCATATTTCGTAATGTAATCTTCAAATAATTAATGATTATATTATCTTCATATATTCATTAAAATAGTCACCACAGTAGAAAAATATTTAAAATGTATTTCAATAGAAAATAATTTAGGGAAACTAAAAAAAAATGTAATAAAAGAGCACTCTCGATAAAAATAGAAAACTCTATGAATACAAAATACAGTAGGAAATTTCAAAGAAGAAAGATCGCGAGCGATAAACTTGATGATTCTTGGATGAAGAAATAAAAACAAAGGAAAAAGTGATGAAAGGAGATTAAAAAGGAAACCTCTCCACCTTTCTATGAGGAAGTATTGAAGAAAAGTATCTCAAATATCCTGGAAAAACCCAAAGAATAAATTTTTATCACGGCCTATAAATACACACTTTGCAGCAAAAGAAGAAGTACCTTTTGACAATAATAAATACTACTACATCAATATTCCATTCAAAACATTTTACTATAAGATACTAAAAGAAATTTTCGAAGATAATTTTAAAAAAAAGAAAGAGTTTAAAATTTTTAAGAATGTAATATATACTGAGAAATCACACATACATAAATAGACTATCATGGCTTGTAAACTTCAAAGCTTTGTGTTGTGCAGATATTATACTTAGACTTAGTTTTTTCACTTATTTTCCTGAACTTTGAGCTAATTTTTAAATTAGAGCTGGGAAGATTAAGATTAGAAACATTTGAGACTGAATGTTTGATGTTAAGAGCTTTTACTATTATAACTGTAGAATTTTCGGAAAAATGGAATTTTATCAGAAATGGAATATTTTAATATGGATTTTTTTCTAAAATTAACTTTAAACCGATGGCTGTGGTCAAATTATAACCGGATGCTTAACATAGATATCTTCATTTCAACTAAAAAAAAGTTTAAAATAATTTTAAAAAATGTAGTACGTTATGCAGTTTTGTCAAGAGTTATAAATCATTCAAGTATTCTGAATTATTTTAAAATTTTCTCTTGTATAGCATCTACGCAGATTATGAATCAAGATGGAGACATAATTGGAAAAGTGACCAGTGGTTGCCCTTCTCCAATGCTGAAGAAAAATATATCGATGGGTTACATTGACTTGGCATCCGCAAAGATAGGCACCAAAGTTCATTTTATGATTCATAAAAAGCAGGTGGAAGGCTCTGTTACAAAAATGCCTTTCGTGCCAACAAAGTATTATATAAAATAAATTCAATTTAAATAAAAATGTGTGTTTGAGTATAAATTTCTGCAATAACTCTTCATTCACATGCATGAAAAAATGTAAAATTGATTTCTATAAAACAGTGTGATGTTTCTCCTTAGCAGTCTATTTTGTCTTTATAATTCTCAAGTCGTAAATAGCAAATCACAATATACCTTTTTTTTAAACGGAATCAAGAAAAAATTAAATTTTATCATGAAGAGAAACTATAGTATCTTAAAGTTTAAAAGTATAAAAATTTTATGAAATAAAAATAATGTAAAATTTTATATCTCTGGAATTTGATCTATTTTGTCTCTTAATTAATTGTTTTAAAATTAGTTAATATTATTTTTAATAAAAAGAAGGAATTAATTCAAAATTTCTAGAGTTTAATCATTTATAGATTCAATACTGATTCAATCTTAAAACTCGTTTATAAAATCTTCTTGCTTAAAATATTAAAAGATCCAAATTTAATTAAAAATTCCATTAAAGGCGAACTATACATAAAATAAAGTACATGAAATGCAATTCATTCCTTTAAATAAGATAGTTACTAGTAATTATTTATTTCTTAAATATTTACTAGTAACTATCTTATTCTATCCTACAACTATCCTATAAAAAATTACGACTATCCTATAAAGAATTATTTTCGTCAAAGAGCAAAATTTTATATAAATATACATAAGAATATTTACCATAGAGTTCAGACGAATCTTGTGTCTTTCAGATGAATTGCACTGTTGATACATCAAAATCCAGAGTAGTTTTTGGTTCATCAAAAAAATTTTAATTACATAAAAAGGCCAACAATAGTTACAAGATTGTTGAAAAAAATTATTTTTTATTTTATTATAAAAAGTTAAAAAAATTATTTTTTATTTTATTCTAAAAAGTTAAAAAAACAAATAAGGTGATGTTTCTAGGTTTCAAACTACAATTAATATTTTATAATTAATTTTGTAAGCAAGGAAACAAACTTTTAATAATAACCTTTTAATAGAAAATGTTAATCTTATACTTTAGAATTTCAAATTTAAAAAATGAAAAATAATAAGTTTTTATAAATTCATTTAAGTTTTTGGAAACGTTAATATTTCATTTGTAATTTATTTCTGTATACAAATATTTATATTGTTTTGGTAACCTTATATATATATATATATATATATATATATATATATATATATTGTAACCCCCCAAAAAAACCTATGCTTAAGGACTTAAACTACAATAACACGGATTTCATAATATTTTTCAATTTAAAACATAATGCATTATTCAAGAAAAATTTTGTTCTTTATAAAAATATTTGCAATCATTTTTTGAGAAGGAAGTAGGAGCAGCTTATATCTGAATCAATATTGAAAAATGTTTTAATTTTAAACTAGCTTAAATTTTGCTTTTCATGTGACATTTAAAAGAGTATCTGAAATTTATTTAAGCTCTTTTTAATGAAGATTGTAATTCATTTTTCAAAAAGAAATAATAAATTTTTAATTATTAACATGAAAATAAATGTATATGAATTTTGAGTCTTTGAAAGAAATTTATTTTTCATAGTTTCACTTTTGTAAAAGATGTTGAATTGAAAATTAATATTTTAAAAATTTTAAGAAGACAAATACTATATTTAAGGAAATATTATTACAATGAATTTATATTGCTTGATAAATAAATTTATAACACAAATTTTTTGTTGTAATGAAATTCTATCTTATTTTATCACTATAATTAATAAAATATAACTCAAAATATAAGGCACAAGGTCTAAAATTTAAAAATAATATTAGAAAATTAAATAAATTCATAAAATTATAAAAATTAATACCACATTATTCACTTACTTATTCTTTTTAGATAAATTGCAAGCATATACATAAAGGTGTTGCATTTACGGTGGTCAGAAGTTTACTTGGTCATCTGCGATCGTTTTAATTGCGTTGACAATAACTTAAATCCCTTATAATTAATTTTGAATCTTCAAGCAAATAATCTTCAGAGAAAACATTTCATTTGGAATATTTATTATTCACTTATAAAAGGAGAAAATAAAGAAAATTCTGAAAAGTTTTGCTCGACAGGCATGCAAGTAGAAATAATAGTGGGATTCAAATTCAAGATCTTCGACTTTAAAGACTGATATATTTGTATCCATATGCATTTTATCCATATGCAAGTATTGAACATAAAATTTCATAACATAATTCAATTGCACAATAGCTTATTATACATGTAAATAAAGAATTTTTATTAAAACATTTTTTGAATAGTATATTGGTGCTTTAAATCTTGACAGTTACTAAGTCTTTTTTTTTTTTTTTTTAAAAAATTCATTTTCTTTATTTTGCAAAAATGTTTTTTGTTTCGAGATTATTTTTTCTCAATGGAATTTAAAAAAAAGGATGAAGAATTAGCTATTTTCCTGTTTTCAAGTCTCTAGGTTTAAATAAAAGAAAACTACAGCTAAGCAAGAAAACACCGATGAAGCGTTTATATGAAAATATTTGTAAGCTCCCGAAAAGAGGAAAGAAAATAAAAAATCTGAAAGCTAAGAGTTCATAGATATTTTTTATCTAAACTAAAACAGGAAACTAAAACAGAAAAACATAGAAAAAGTTCAAATAAAAAAAATTTCGCTTTGGAAGCTTCGTTAAAGGGACATTTTTATGTGAGGTTTTAAAAATGAAAACGTCTTCATAAATCTTCTCTCATAGTTATTCACTTTTAATAATTCTGTTAAACTATCCATAGCTAAATATTTCTTATAAATTTCATTACAAGGAAAACAAATATAGAAGAAAGACTCCTTTAATGAATTTGTGTTGAGTAAGTGACCTTCACAGTACAAATGATGATGAGACATTATAGAATTATATGTAAAAATTCGGTTGGTGTCCAATGCTGGTTCAATTAATATTTTGAGATACTTTGTGAAAGTTATACTGTGGTATTTTCCATATTCCTATCACAGCTTCAAACACGTTTATTCCAAAGTAAATAGCAGTTTGAAGGTAGATACAAATAGAAAAAATATCTGCAAGATCACAGAAACAAGTGATAAATTCGGAGTGATTGATTACGGACGTCAATTAGTCTATACCATTCATTTCAGTGTCCTATAAAATGAGGATACTATTAAAAAGATTGTTTTAATGGGTGCCAGAGAATTTGTACATTCAAAGTTGCTTAAATATTATTCTTCCAACTAATCAGTGAGTAGGAAATCACGATGACACAATAAAAAACAAATGTAATTTAAAAGGAAGCGAAATTAATTTTTGTTGAACTCATAAAATGATTCCAGGATCATCAAAGGTAAAAAAAGAAATAAAAGCAAGCCACAGACAGTTTGAAAAGCATAAGATGTTAACTGGCGCATCATTTTAAGAAACTAAAAAACCGTAAGGTGAGACATAAAGATTGCCTAACACTTCATATTTTGATGTTATTCGAAAGTGCATAATCCTACTTGTGGATTACATGTCACAATCAATTTTATCATTTATGAACGAAAAATGACAGCTGCGTTCATTTCAACCTTTCAATTTTTGTGAACGACTCTTAATTGTGCAAAATTTCTACTGCTTTAAATTTATAGGGAAGTTATGACTCAAAAACAATGTCGGCATTTCTGTAATATAGCATACAAGCAATGTGTGATTGCGTATGCTACTCAGTTATGTTTCTTACAATGCATTTACAAAAAATATTGTAAATTTATTGTTAGGTACAAAAATAAAATTTTATCCTTCAATAATGTGTATAAAATGGGGCGACGTCAAATATGGTAATTAATCGAAAAAGCATCAGCCGATTGGAATAGATGATTCACATTATGTAAGTGTTGAGAATGCCACAGGACAATATTTGATTTAGATGTTCTATTATTGAAAAGAATATTTTTTATTTAAAGCAGTTAAGGATATTTTAATGGAGATAAATAATAATTCTCATTTATCCTACAAATTATAAGGATTTCTAATAATGTTCCTTTTATGGAAAACAAAAACCCTTCAAATAGGGTTTCAGAGTATTGGAATGAAATAGTTTATACCTTAAAAATAAATGGAGGAAATAAAATATAGAATTGTTAGAAGCAATAAATATTCTAATTATTGAATTTATTTCCGTAAAATTGTATCCGCTTATAAATTGGCATTTAGTTTGATTATGTAATAATTCCATCGAGTAGTTTGAATGAAATATTAATCTGATAAAAAAATACCAGCACAAAAATGTATATTATCAATCCAATTAGTATAACGAGAGGATTTGAAAGAGGTAGGGAAATAATTTCTGTTGCAATATTTCATAATTATAATGTGAAAATATTAAAAAATATCCTTGCCATACGTGAGTGCAGTACTTTTTATATGGAATAAAATAATGATAAATAATCATAATATAATTAAAAAAAATTTTTTTCTGTCATAGTACATAAAAAATTTTTTTTTTAATTATTTTTTGACTTTAAAAACAACTTAGAAATTCATTGCACAATAATTGAAAAATGAAGTGTAATAATTATTAATTTATAATTATACTCATTAAAATTTTTATGTCATGGATCGTTAAAGAAATATGAAGACACTGAAGTATATCTAATACATTTCTTTAAATTGCAAAATAAATTGAAAAAAATTAAAAAATACTGAATATATTTTTAAATTATGTTGTAAAATTAGTTGAAAAGATAAGAAAATATGTGTATAGCTTTATAGTTTTTTTTATGAATTGTGTATAGCTTTATAGTTTTTTATGAATGTTATATGGGAGCTCGTTTGTATGAAATGCATGTCAAAAATTGCTAGAAAATGAAATAAAAAAGCGTTTTTCTTGAAACAAAATATTTCATATAAATATCCTTGCCAACAAAGACATGTTGTTTATTTACAAGAAAAAATACATTTTTTAAAATTATGTTTAATATTTCATCGTCATATTTTTTCGACTACTTTTACATTAAAAAATATACTGTGTGATCAAATGTCAAAAAAACGCATTTAAGAAACACGCAATGTAATTGTCATTAAATGAGTTTCATAAATATTTAATGTTTTGATTATTAGGCATTGCAAATAATACATTTTTCAGTTCTGCTTCTTAAACAACTATAGAAATGAGCTGGAAACGAGGCATAGATTTTTTTTAAATATCCAATTTATTAATTCTTAAATGTCAAATTCCTTCCTTTACAAAGTATGGCATTTTTAACATCCAAACATTTGTTGTTGAAAATATAAACTTATATTCATAAGGATTTATAAAGTTTTAAACGACTGTTTTTTCCTTAAAATTCATGAATTTTTTAGTATATGATAATCATAGAATAATTATTATTAAAATCATATACATTTTCTATTTTTAAAATAATTATAGCCCTTGTTTATGATTTAGAATTGAAATTTATTAATGCTTATTTACATTTTTATTGGTATGTGATCCAAAAATATTTAATCTAAACTTTGTAGCCTATATCTGTTTTTGCTACTGAAGACGCTGGGGTAAAAGCATATGTCCCGGTTGGATAGTCAGTCTAATGCGAAACCCCTAATGTTTGATTTTCAAGCATGTTTGGTACTCAGCTCTATAGACCCACTGGGAGGGTGAATGATTGAGTCGAACTTGCCCATACCAAACCTCAGACCTGAGGCTTGGGAACGCAAAGCAGTACTAAACCAGGTGGCAAAGAAAGAAACTCATAAAAGAGAAAAAAATCGCTGAGGGCACTTGGGTAGAAAAACCCAATCAAAAACAACAAGGCGATAAAAGATCATGTCCAAGGATGGTACAAAACACTGCCCCTAAGACTGCCAAAAAAGGACCTGAAGGTACTACCTATAAGGAGACTTTGATGGCGGTCAAAATGGCGGTGATTCTTGAGGGACATCCTTCAAAGCGGTTATCAGATGAGCAGGCTTCAGACCTGGAGTTGCTAATAACTAACAAAATCACAAGAAATGATAAGGGCTTCGCCCCCATTTTTCTTTCTTGCAGACTAGATAATGGGGCACTTATTATCAATTGTTCAGATCTGGAGAGATCTAAGAGGCTGGAACAGACTGTCAATGAAATAAACCCCTGGCAGGAGCAAACTCCTTTAATGGGTGAGGCAAGGAAACTTGTCAGAACCACTAAAACCATTGCTAAACTGCCAAAGGTCTGCAGCAAACTGGAGCCCAAAGAGCTCTTGAGGAAAATCGAGGCACAAAATGGTGGGCTTATCTCTACCGACTGGAATATACTCCATCGGAAGAATGAACCATCAGGACAGACCATAGTCCTTAGCGTGCCTGAAATGAATGCGGTTACACTTGGGAGAAGGGGATATAAATTTTATATTGGACTTCACCAAGTTCAAGCCAAAGTCCTTAACATACATTCAAAAACTGATGGGGGTGAAGGTTCTTCAAGCCAACATCCACCACAGTAGAAGTGGCACCACAAACCTCGCTAAGAATTTTCTTGGTGAGGATTTTCACCTGGCCTTGATTCAAGAACCCTGGCTTGTCAGGGGTAGAGCCAGTGACCTTAAAGGAACAAAAGGTAAGCTCATTTATGATCTTAAGAGTGAAGCTAGAGCCTGCATCCTTATAGATAAAGAAATTGAGGTTTTACCTCTAATCGAGTTTATTCATAGGGACCTAACAGCAGTGAAAGTCGGACTCAACATAGAGGGAAAAGATGGAGAAATTGTTTTTGGCTCTGTCTATTTACCCTATGAAGACAAGGCTCCACCTGATCCAACACTGCACACACTCTTAAAGTTTTGTGCAGAACACAAATTGCAAGCAGTCCTTGGGCTAGACAGCAACTCTCATCATATCGTCTGGGGCAGCACAGACACGAACAAAAGAGGTGAGTGTCTTTTGGAATTTATTCTTAACTATGGTTTGGGTATTTTAAACAAAGGCAATGATCCGACTTTTATAACTTCTAATCGATCGGAAGTAATCCACGTTGCTTTAGCAACACCGGCTATTAGTAAAAATATCACGAAATGGAAAGTTGATGGGGGACCATAAGGTTCACACCATCAAAACATCCACTTTGATATAAACTCCAGTATAAATATTGACCAATGCTTCAGGGACCCCATGAGGACCAATTGGAAGAATTTCAAAAAGGATATCATGGGGCTAACTAAACTGGGGGAAATTATATTAGAGACAATTTTGATCTAGAAGTCACAGCAGAAACTCTGCAGAGTGAAATTCTAGGCTCATACAATAAAAATTGCCCAATGCGTACCAAAAGAGCAAAGCCACAGTGTCCTTGATGGAATAACTCTTTGGAAACTGAAAGGGCAAATGTTAGAAAACTTTTTAACAAAGCAAAGAAACATGGTGAATGGGACAACTACAAGAGAGCACTCACTAACTATAACAAAAATGTTAGGAAAAGCAAACAAGAATCCTGAAGAAAGTTCTGTGAAGAGGTGAATTCAATCTCTGAAGAAGCTAGACTCCAAGGAATCCTTAGAAGGAATGAACCTATAATGGTTGGAACCTTAAAGGATGAGAATGGCAAATTTGCTAGTACCGGAAGAGAAGTAATGGAAGTTATGGCCAAAACTCACTTTCCGGGAACCATTGATATTGATAGCAACGAAGGGCAGCATTTCATTGGTTCTGTAAAAAGAATTCAAAGAAATCAATGGACCTATGCTAAAAGCATTATCAATCATGATAAAGTGAGGTGGGCTATTTCCACCTTCAAACCTCTCAAAAGTCCTGGACCTGACGGAATCATGCCTGTAATGATCCAGAAGGCAGGGGATCTTATTATCCCTGTGCTAACTAGAATATACAGAGCTAGCTTAGCACTGGGATGTATTCCAAAGCTATGGCAAAAGACTAAGTTTGTTTTCACACCTAAACCTGGAAAAACTATGATCAGGCTAAGTCTTTTAGGCCAATAAGCTTATCTTCATTCTTTCTCAAAATTATGGAGAAAATCATTGATAGGCACATCAGAGGTAATAGTCCCGGGTAGTAATAGTCCCTTGCATAATCTACAGTTTGCCTACCAACCTGGCAAATCTACAGAGACAGCGTTACACAAGCTTGTATCTAAGATTGAGGACACCCTGGAGAGAAAGGAAATTGCCATAGCCACTTTCCTAGATATCCAAGGTGCATTTGATAACACCTCTCATCTATCCATCCTTAATGCCTTAAGGGATACAGGGATTGAACATGCAATTTGCTCATGGACTAGGACCCTGGTTTCGGAAAGAACTATACAAATGAAAATCTTCAATGAGACATTTGAAAAGAAGACAACCAGAGGCTGTCCACAAGGAGGTGTATTATCACCTTTACTTTGGAATCTGGTGGTAAATAGCCTATTAAAACATCTAAATTCAATAGGTTACTATACCCAGGGGTATGCTGATGATATTGTCATACTCATCCTTGGTAAAGACTTTAACATAACTTGTCAACTAATGCGAAATGCTCTAAGTTATGTAGGCAAATGGTGTAAGGAAAGGAATCTGGATATAAATCCACAGAAGACCAACCTTATACCATTCACAAGAAAAATAAAAAGGGAGGGATTCTTTATCCCAAAACTTTTTGAGGTTGAAATCAACGTTGCTTCTGAGGTGAAATTTCTGGGCTTAATTCTAGACCAAAAACTCACCTGGAATAAACATGTTGACTACAAAATCAATCAGGCAAAAAAATGCATTATGACATGCAGGCGCATGCTTGGTAAAAACTGGGGTCTACAGTAAAAATGATGTTTTGGATGTACACAGCAATTGTCAGGCCTACTTTTACATATGCATCTGTGATATGGTGGTGTAAGGTGGAGCAGAAAACTGTGAGGGACAAGCTAGGAAGTCTGCAAAGAATGGCCTGATTGTGTATCACAGGTGCAATGTCCACAGCACTTACCAGAGCACTAGAGGCAATTCTGGACCTGACTCCACTAAATATCTTTATATGCAGCGCTGCCAGAATAACTGCATATAGAATGAAATTGCAAAATCAGTGGTGTGATAAGCCCTCTTCTGGAGGTCATATTACTATTACCAAAAAAATCAACCACCCAACTCTCCAAATGCTTTCAGACAGCATGGAAAGAACATACGTGTTTGAAAGACCATTCGAGGTAGTTTTTCCTACCAGGGAAGAATGGAAAAACAGCACGATTGAAATAAAAAGCAATGATCTTATCTGGTTTACTGATGGATAAAAAAAGGCAACCTCTCAGGACTGGGGGTCTGTGGCGTGGCACCAAGATTCAGTCTCTATAAAGGGCTTGGTGAACATGCCGCGGTCTTTCAGGCGGAGGTTCTTGCTATTAAAAACTGTTTTAAGATAAAGTTAAAGAAGGGCTACCAAGGTAAGCGTATTCTTATTTTCAGCGACAGTCAAGCTGCATTGATGGCTCTTTACTCATTTCGAGTCAAATCAAAAATTGTAAATGGAATGTAAAAATCTCCTTAAGGAACTGGCAGATGGGAATAAAATTATTCTTATTTGGGTGCCAGGGCATATAGAAATAGAAGGTAATGAAAGAGCTGATGAACTTGCAAAACAGGGATCCTCTTTCAATCCAATAGGAATGGAACCCTTTTGTGGGATCAACATGATGACTACAAGGAAGGCCATTCAAAAATGGGAAAAACAGGAGATGAACAAAGTTTGGCGTGACTCTCCTGGACAGAAACATGCAAAAAGCATGATTTTCAACTCATCTGAGAAAATTGCATCTGAAATTCTTAGACTCCCAAGATTGAAGACTCAAGCAATTGTAGGCTTCATTATTGGGCACTATCATTTCAGGAAACACCTTCATACAATGGGGCTTTTTAAACAAGAACCAATTTGTCGGAAATGCCACGCAGGGATAGAATCAGCTCATCATATCCTATATGAGTGTGATGCTCTTGCCCTTACAAGATTCACTACTCTAGGTAATCCATATCCTAAAGACTTTATAAACAAAGTAGGTGACCCAAGACAATGGAACTAGGGAAAAAATTGGACTTGGAGCATGGTACAAAATGCAACAATGCAGAGGTGCCACAAATCTGACAAGCTCAAGAAGAAGAAGAAGAAACCAGGTGGGCTTCTTGAAAATATTTATGAAAATAATTAATGGTAACAAATTAAATTAGTTTTATTAAAAGAAACAAAAAAAAGCTCATTTGAATTTTTAATGTATATTGGTACACATTTTTTTATAAGTAATACATAATAAAAACAAAGGGATAAAAAAATTATCCCTTAGTGCTAACAAGTTTTCAGATA
>JAPDSC010073932.1:163076-187544 GCA_026290005.1 Latrodectus geometricus | reverse complement strand
TTATATAGATATTTAAATTATTAACTGTTTATCTTGTTTAAATTAACTGTTTATCATATTTAAATTATTAACTTTTTGCTAAACTGGCAACCGAATAGTCAGTGCTCTTGGCTTCTGTTCAACAGTTGATGAATTTGAATATCACCTTGGACTTTGGTGCTCCTAGTGGTTCGGAATCCATTTTAAACTTAAGTTACGGGTTGATTATCCTTTGTGTGAAAAAAGTGACCTTTGAGTAACAAACTAAACTAGATTTCCATTTAGCATACTTTATTAAGCGAATTTTAGGAAAAATTTATTCCTTTATTAAATTATTGTGTGTGATTTCAATATAGATTAATTGCCACATAACCGTAGTAAATATTTTTAAATTCATAGTTTTGTTCTGACAAATAATATATTATGAAGAACCTAATGTGCTTTTGAGTGCTCAGTTGCTAAAATTATATACTGGTTATCTTAAAAACGCAATAAAAATAAACGCCAACATTTATAAATAGTGCGCATTTATAAAATTTATATATTTAAAATTTTTTATAAATATTCTTAATAATTACTGAAAATATGAGTATTTTGATACTTTGTTTTGAAATTATTAAACAGTTCAGAATATTTTCTGAAAAATATTTTGAGGATATACGGAAGCTCGTTTTAAAAGATTCACAACTACTAATTCTTGCTGGGTTAATTTATCTTGTTTGTTGGTTCTATTTCATTTTAAATAAAAAATTATTCATAGTAAAGGTCAAACTTTTAAACAGCATAAAACAATGAAATATGAATCTGACAAATTCAAGATACTTTTCGGTAAACGTATTTGAATTTTTATTTATATATTTAATTTTATACCTTTCGAAAAGTACCTTATTTTATTTCAAACGATAATTGTTAATTCTTCTATTCTCACAAATTTTAACATACTTTAAATACAAATATAGCATTAAATTATGTTGTGAACCATTTGCGAAAAAAATCAATTATCTCAAAATTTAACTTAAGCTGTTTAAATTTGCTTTGTGTTTCATAAGTACTTTGAAAAATTAATACATTATTTACAAGTATAAATAACTATACATAAAATAAGATATAAGTATAAAATACTACACATAAAAGCAATGCTTATTAAAATTAAGCAAACAAAAACAAAACATATCTATAGAATACTTTTTTTGTAACCAATTTTCAAGTATTATAAAATTTTATTTGGAATAAAGTTTAAGCAAGTCCAGCAGACCACAACTAATTTTAGTGACTTTTTTCTTCTATGTGAAGAATATAAATAACATGCAGACTTCATTTCAAGATTCACATTCGGTACAAAAAATTTTAAATTACGAATGTCTGGCTGATTTTAATCTCTTACATGCAACAGTCCCAAAATACGAGGGCGTAAAAGAATGCTGTCTTTGAAAAATAAAATTGACAACAAAATGAAAAATCCAGCAAGCTTTCCAATAAGAACTACGTCCAAAAGCTTGGTGTTTTGTCTGAGCATTTAATCTTAAAAATGTTTACGGTTTGTAAATACATTTCTTGAAGAAGCATCAGTTTAGAATGAAACAATAGTGCATAATAACATTTCCATTTTTATTATTTATTTTAGTTTTACTTTTTTTATAATTTTCATTCTCATCGTTTTGTAAGTCTTTTCTTAATCGAATCAAAAGCTTATAGTTATTTTCATTCAAGTATATATATTCTAATGTATGTTATACGTATTTTTAATTTTGAAAATTGAATTGCAAATCTTACAAACATTTGTTAGAATTTAAATTTAAAATGTGAAAAAGAGATAATTCTCTGCATATTCTTTTTTTAGAATAATATATTTCTTATGAAAATGTTTATTTTTACAAGTTCAGTTTTTCGGAAATAACTTGGGGAAAAAAACTAGTATTGAACGGATTTAAAATTTGTGTATTTGCGACTGAAAAAAAACTATTTAAATTTATATATATATTTTTTTTTTAGTTTTGTACTTCTAAAAGAAAAAAAAATTAAAATTTAGTTACATGGCTTGACAAATTAATCTAAGTAGCTTTTAAGATTGTGAAATGGAGAAAACACTAAAAATGTCTGTAAAGGCAAATGATGTTTAATTATATATAAAAGATTTCAGATCCATTCTAACACGGGAGAATGTTTAATCGAAATTCAAGATAAATTTATATTAATCTTTGATGAATGTTTAATCAAGTTTTAAAAGAAATATTCCCAAACTTATCTGCGCACATTCATTTACGCACACATTCCTTGGTACCTAATCATACACAAAATACATTACCTTATTAAATAATTAAGTCCTCTTAACTATCATCTATACTTTAAGAACGAATTCAAAGAAAAAGATAACTAATGCTGTTTTGCATGTATTTGTAGAATATATTATTATGTAATAAGAGAGGGTAATTTTGAATTAATTGGTATTATAACAGTTTCTAATTTTTATCAGATCAATAAAAAGAATACTTTTAAAATTTAATTTAGTTTGATTATTTGCATACTTAAATAACTTCCTTATATAGAATGCGAAAATATTTTTAATTATTTGTGTAATTAAAGTTTACATTTAGAAGACATTGCATTCCATTTTACTTTTAAGATTTAAAGTATCACAGCTAGCAAAAAGAATCAAATGTCCAAAGTTGCACAGATAATTAAAAAAAGGCGCGTATCATTTGCAAAGACATTTATTTATTTAACATACATTACATCTCACGACAATATAGTAATACATTTACTGCATGTAATAAAACTTATTACACTGAAAAAGAAAAAATGACACAGCAATACAATATTAAAAACATCTTTTCATTACAACAAGAATACACATGCGCAATGTTTTCGCAAAATCTTTGGCTCCGAGGTAACAAATGTAATTCATAACCACATTCTCTACCAAAATGTCAATAATACATATGAATATTCATATTACACAAAACGCATGCTTTAATCTACTTTATAACATTTAACATATTAATCTAATACTATGAAGCTCTAAATTACAACAAATATAAAAAAAATTGTAATATACTAAAATTATTATAAGATTTTTTTGCTATTATCAGAAGAAAGATAACTTAAATTTTGGCTTTACAAACATAGAGAAATTCTATTTATGCACAAGATATAAAAGTTTTTTTTAGCTTTGTAAGGAAGACAACATTTACCAGAATTGAAGTTCAATACAAATTTTACTTAAAAAAGATAATGAATAAAATGAGTTAAAGTTTAAATGAATATGTGTACTAACTAAATTATTTGACTATTTGCATTTTATAACAAGGCATAGACATTATTTTTTCAGGACCTGTATTTAAATTAAAAATTTCGTGTGTATTTAAATTAAAAATTTCGTGTGTATAGTGTCTACCAATTCTTCTAAAAACAATTTTTCATAAATTATAAAATATCTTTATTTGAATCTGAATAAAATTTGTAAAGGAATAATTGCAAAATTTTCTGTTGCAAATAATGTAATCAATTTTTTGCAATTAATTTATAATTTTAATTACTAAAAGTTTTATGGAAAATTGATTTTAGAAGAATTGGTAGAAGTATACAAAAGTTTTAATTTAAAATGTAAATGTTTTCTAACAAATAATTTAGAATTTTTAAGTTAATTTTTTTTCCAACGTCAAATTTTTCCAATCCTGAGCAATGAAAGAAAGAATGATTTGATATCAAATATTCTATGGCAACAAACAAAGTTTGAAAACGATCTGAAATACTTTATAGATATATTTTATCCTAAAAATGATTTTACTTTCAAAAAATTTTAAACATTCTCACATATGTTCAATGTTTTTTCTATATATTAAAAAATAAATAAGTTTATGCAGCTTCTGAAGTGTTAAAAATGAGCTTTGGATCAAAAGGAATCATCGCCAATTCGATAATTTGGTTTTACTTTAGAAAAATGGCTTTTAAGAGATTTACATCATTATGCAGCACATAAATTCAGATTTTTTGTTTGTTTACTTTTATAAAAGTTTGGGAGTTATATGGAATAACCAAATAATTTGAATATTTATATTTTCCAACAAGGTGTAGACGTTGTTTTTCAGCAGCTGTATATTTTAAAATAAATATGTGAAATTATATATTTATATAACACTTTCCTACATGTATTATGTGCATGTGTTGTAATAGGATTTTTATACTAAATAGTAATGGTTAAATTTAAATGCTTTGAAATCTTATATAACTTAATTATTCAATGATTTAAAAATAAAATATTTTACTGAAGCTATATATATTTATATATATAAAAACATATTTTATTTTTTAGTAATAAAGACTTTGAATACTTTTACTGTAAAAATCCAATATAAGGTCTTATTCTGTACAATGCATGGTGAAAAACGTTTTTTGATAGTAAAGATAAATTTTTTATTATAGCGAAAATAAAGTATATTTTTATTCAATGGGTTGAAAATTTTAGGGAAAAAAATTTACTATTAACATCAAAGTGTTTTCAAATGAAATATTTATCTTTTTCTTAAAAAGAGGAAAAATAGGTATTAAATGGTTATGTATACAGTAAATGTTTTCAACATTTGATGTTATTTTTAATGATTAATATATTTACTTTAACTTTCATTCATAGCATGAAATTTATGTATTGTAAGTACATTTGACAAATGTTAGTAAGACAATTAAAATTTAAGAAAAATAATTAAATTTGAGAATGTATTTATTTATTGATCTCCTCTAGTTATAAATATGAAAAATACATTATTTATTGTAAATAAATGTTTCTGTTGCGTAAATAAAGTATATGAATTTTCCTACCTTCCCCATAATTACCTGCTATTTATAGTAACTGGTCAGGAGCTTCAGAATTTCCATGTTCTACACTTCTGACACCAGCTTTTTAAGCAGTTAGCCACAGCATTTCATTTCAAAAAATATTACGATCTTTGTTGTAAGGAATCTATAGTGAGCTGTCCAGAATAAGAGGCAAAGAATGTTTTCTGGAGGAACTGACTTAAAAACTGCTGAAGAAGATCGGAAAGAACAGTTTGATAATCAGAAGTCTCTTTTAGAACAACTTCAAACCTTTTATTCTCTTCTGTCTAGATTCTAGACCTTTTTGTGAAAAAAGATTTATGAGACTTCTATCAGTTTCTACCATTTACCTTAACTTAAAGAATTTACGGATGGTAAATATTTTTTAAGTTATGAAACATTTGATTTTGATATGCATGGTTCAGTTAACTGACGGAAGTGAATTATAACATGGAAATTCTGTTGCTCTTTATGAGGTAAAATAAATGCTTAAAGGCAAGAGATAATTTTGTAGAGAAATAAAGAAATTACAAGTAACAGAATTACTTTTTTTCATATTAATATTCTCATTTTTTATAACTAAACAATTATTATTTTCTAAATGAATCTTCTGATCTATTAATTTCTAAATGAAAATATTCTGAACGAAAATTCAAATATAAAATCATCACCAAATTATGTGGGTTAGTTAATTTATCAAATATATGGTTTTGAAGTTTTAATATACATTCTCTAACAGCATTGTGGTAACACTTCACTTCATATAGGCAGTTTTTTTTTACATAATTCATTATATTTATAATTCTTAATATTGAATTATGGTAACCTCTATAAAGACACTGTCGCAGATAATATTGAAAAATGAAGGGTTCATATATCAGCCGTTTATTCTAAATAATTCAAGGTCTTCTATAATGTCTTGAAGTTTGAGGAGTAAATATATTTCAGTATGAATATTAGCATTAAATTTAAAATTCAAATTTGTGCAAATTGTGTAAGACACAGGTTTTTATTCGCTGTTAAGTGATCTATTTCACCAAAGTTGTTGCTATTATATTTCCCTAACAATTTGAAAGTCTTTTTATTTAAAAGCAGTAAAAAACAAAAGCAAAATTAATATTATCCATGAGAATTTCGTTTGATGCTGTCAAAACAATCTGTTTCATCGTAAAATTCTTTTCTTATTTAGATTAGCTTTTACTTCATATTTTTTTTAAAAATATTTTTATTTATAAACTTAATAAAAGAAAACTGACTACAGATAAGGAATTTCATTTAAATATTTTATACTATTAGTTTTCTTTGGAATGCTTCACATATTGTGAGAGATGCACATTCCAGTTCTTATCTCACATATCCAGTACATATTTTGTCTATAGAATTTCTCTGAAGACTAAATTTTGTCTTCCCGGAAATTCTGATCCTCTGAATGATTTATTTTCAGGAATATTTATGACAAAAATTGTACAATTATTTGCAGTTTAAAACCTTATTCAACAGTTGAATTCGGTATGAATATTGATGAATGACAACGAAGCGCACTTCATTTATCAAATGACATCACTTGAGATACTTAATCATAATTCCTTCTGTTGCATTGAAAAATGATCCATTGCACCATTGAGTAGATACATTTTTCACTTTATGTGACAACCTATCAAATTATAGTTCTTCAACTCGAATCTACATTTGTCTTTAAAAAGCTGTAGTCATTGGTGCAGTTGATTTATTGGAATCCATTCGCTTAAAGTGAACACTGTATTTACGTCCCTTGTGGTGGCTGGTACTGGGCAGACTATGGTGGCCATTGATGTGGAGGTTCATGGGCTCCTCATTGCTTCTTCTTAAAGTGTGGCTTCTGCGAAAAGTGGTCCGGAAGGAGTTGTCCACCCTGGTTGTACTGCTGTAGTTGGCGAAGGAGCTCGACTTGGACCGTGTTTTCTTACGCCTTCTCAGGTGAAAAGCGCCATAAATAAGTGGATTGAGCATGGCTGTGGAGCTGCCGAAGAAGAAGATGGCCGACTGCAAATCTTGGCTCAGTTGCTCATCTGGCTCCAGAAACATGAAGATGATCATCATGACGTAGTAAGGAGTCCAGCATACGACGAAGGTCAGAACAATGACAACTGTGATCATGAGGGACTTAACTTTGGCTTTCTGCAGAATTTTGTAACGGGTGTCATCGACAGGGGACTTTGAAAACCTCTCCGAGAGCATGTTTTGGTGTCCTGAAATCAAGAAAAATAAATATATAAAATCATTTGAGTTTGTGTGCTGTGATCAGAGGAGCTAATGTATATGAAAATTTTGTATGAAATTCCTCTGTTGCTTATAATTGAAGGCTTCATATACATTTTTATTTTACAGCTTCAAAATATATTTATGGCCGAGTTAAAAAATACTGAATAGTTATTCCTGCTTTTAAATTTCCAATTCGTAGTTTAACTTTAATCTTAGGTTTGGAAGGATGCAAAATCTATTTTGAGTCTTAGATCCTAGTCGAATTAGTCTTTAAAAAAATGAATTTTGACATTTATTAGTTAATTAAAATTTCTATTTTGAACTTTTAAATAAATGCAAATAGAAACAGAAGAAACTCAACTGTATTAAACTAAATGTTGATTTAAACATAAGTGTTAAAATTACTTTAAACTTCTGCAAAAACTGAAATTTTTATTTTTTTACATTCTTTTCTAAATATTTCAAATGATTTTAACCTGTCATCATTTTCAATCAAGTTAAATATTTTTAATACTCGTTTAGCAACATTTCTGTGACTAGGGTTCTTAAAATTCTGTATTTATAAATTTAAATGCTACTAATAAATTTAGTGATTTTATTTTTATTCAAACCAAAATTAAAAATATAAATGGAACATTTTCACTAACTTAATTCATATTATTTACAATTTATATTAAACATGTTTTAAAAAAATATTCTTAATAATATTTAAAAACTGTATTTAATCTAAATAATGTTCTTTCTTAGAAAATTCAATTAAGTGATTAACATAAATATTTTATTCATTTAATAAACAATGAAAACTCACATAATGAGTTAAGTATTGGAAATTTTTGTGAGGAAAATGGTACATCATTAAAAAAATTAATCCTCCTCTAATTGTACTTTTTAATGATTTTAAAATCCTATAACAATTATCATCTAATTTTTCTCTTTCTATAAATTAAAATAAAGGTCATCTTTAAAATGTGAATTTTTTATATTTTTCACAACGAAAAAAATCAAAAATATTTAGTTTGAATCATTTCATTTGTAAATTTAGAAAAAGATTACAATATACTTTTATAATTCACGTGTCTTTGAATTAAAAGCTTTTAATAAAACTTCATAAGATTAAAAATCAATAAGGACATTCTAAATGCTGTTTCAAAAAACAAATTATGAATGCATTTCTTAGAATCTAGTTGCAAATAATCAATAATATTTCAGGTGTTATAAAATAAATAAATTAGATTTATGACCCAGCAGCAATATTATAATCAATGTATTAAAAGAAAATATTAAGTTCAGACGACTATCAGCTTTTTTTTTTTTCTAGGAAATTTTGAGTTCTTTAAAAGTTATCTATAGATAATTCAAATCATTCATTCGCTTCTGTGAAAGATGAGTATTCAATAAGCTAGACCAACACTTTCATTAAGTTAAACTAAATGAAAAACTAACTTTTATTCATTTCTTACCACGTTATCATTTTGCACCTTATTGAAAAATTTTTATGAAACAATTTTTTACATACATTTTTTTGGTGAAATAATTTTTACTTACTGCGAAACACATCTTAACTTTAATTACTAATGGCTTTTTATGTAAAACATTTTTTTCTTGAATTACAAATTTTATGGCTTCTTGATTCCTAAATTAATTAAAATTATGATTCCTTGAAAAATATTATAAGAAAGGTACAAAATCCTCAAATGATTGAAGACACCAGACATAAATTATTCGCGAAATTAATGCGCATGAAAATTAACTTCATTCTCAAATGACATAAGAAATTGCATTTTATATCATTAATCATTTTGATGTATGCAAAAATTTACTGTAATATTCTCTAAAGTGATGAATGAAAATTTCTACCAGGTAACAAAGTTAATGAATATAAATCAATAAAAATAAAATAGAAAAAAAGTAAATATATGTAATTTATAATCTTTATTACTAAGTGATATAAATTAATTATTAATTGAAGAAAATCAAAATAAAGAAACATGAGAAAAAGATTTTTTATGCAAGCCAATTTTTTAAATTAAGATCTGCTTTTTTTTAACAGTTTGAATCATATTTTCAGTTTATTATTGCAAAAGGATGTAATGAACGCGAAGAACTCAAAAACCCTGGAGAAGTATTAAATATTTCTTTGAAAATAATTGGCTTGCAATTGTAAAAAAAGAGAAATTTTTAAAATTATGTATAGCCAGTTTTGATTTTGATTTTTATGGTAACCGAAGGAAATAAAATTGAATTCTTTGATTTCGAAGTTACATGTGTGTGAAAGATGTACTTTATGCTCATAATCATGTATTATTTTTATTCATTTTTTTGTTCTTTATAAATATATCTTGAAAGAATAAGAAGTGAGAGGTAAGAATTTTCGGGTAAAGTGTAGATTAAGGTACTCCTTTTTTTCACGAAATAATTGGCGATAAATTTGGTGAACCTGGTATTTTAAGAGCTTTAAATAACGTAGTTTTAAAGTTTTTATTTTGTTATTAACTTATTGACGCTTATCTTGGCATCAAAATACCAAAAAAATCAAGGGGTATCGTATATAGCAAGTCTTATCCAAATTATTTTCATACTGATTAATACAAAAAATAGAAGGTCTATTATTTTAATTTATTTTTTCTTTTATTATGTGAAACTTCTTTGAAAAGTCATAATTCAAATTTATCACTTAGAATTGATAATTTTATTTGGTAATCTTTTTGAAATACCTGTGAATGTAGTCATGAAATAAAATTTAGGTTCTTATAGTTTTGAGTTAAGTTATATTTATGTTATTAATGAAATTATTTACATGTTCGAATTTGTATTCATCATATAAGCTTTATGTAAAATCATAGGAATTTTTTTCAGTTTGGCACATATTGAGGGTTTGGCACATGTTGAAATGCAACAAAAATCTGGATTAAATTGCGTTTCAGGTCCCCTACTTCGCCAACTCGCGAATTTGAAGCACTTTTTCGATCATGCTCATTAATTACTCTTTTGTTTTAGCCTTTTCATTGGTCTCTAATTAAATTTCACTTTGAAATAGCGGTAGAAATTTCACCATGGCATCGGCGATTTTGAAAACGCGCCAAGTAGGGGACCTAAAGCACATTTTCACCAAAATGTGTTTGGAAGAATAGAAATTTCGACTATCTCATATTTCTTTATCACCAATGCTCCTCTTGAGTTTTTGAACATCTCATTATAAATGGCAGAAAACCTTACAGTATCACAAAGAAAATATTTATTGCATCTGTGTTAATCATTTCTGTTTTGCACTTGAGGCTGATGAATTCAAGAAGAATCGCGACTAAGCAAATTGTGTGATTCGTTTTCTCCTTTCTCAGCGAAAGAATTACAGTGGGAAATATTCTCAACTAAAATTTGAGACACGTTATTGTAGAGCAGGGGTGGCCAAGACGTCAACCGCGAAGACATCTTAAGTAGTCCACGCAACCATCCCGATAATGATCTCGGATATTAACAATTTAATTTATGACTTATGACATAGAATCAATAAATTATTTAAAATAAAAATTTATTACAGTCTACGCTTTAAAACCCAAAACAAACTGTGCAAAGATTTACGATTTAAAGATTTATTATTAAAGGTTTATGATTTATAAAACCTAAAACGGACATGATGAGAGCGATTAAAACATTCAAAGAAACTATAGGAAAATAAGCATCTCAATTAAGAAAACATGAATTGAGAAACTTCAAAAACATGGAGGAAGAGTTCATCCATAATCCAAACCGAGACTTCGAAGATTTCGCTTAACACTTACTTGTTTTGTTTGAAGAATTTGAAAAACGACTTAATTAGGTTGAAAAAAAATAAATTTTAAGATATTTCCATTTAATGAAAATGTCAAAATTGATGGACATTGTCACAATGAAAATATCAATATTGATGGACAACGTATCTGAAAAAATAGGATATTTAATAGATATCACATCAGTCACGGTAGAGGAAGAAATTATTAAATTAAGATGCGATATATTTCTTAAATCCAGAGCATATTTAGCGATACTGATTTTTGTAAATTAATTTCTGAGGAAACGTTTCCAAATACTTACAAATTGATTTTGTATTTCAAATCATACTTTGGATCAAGGTATCTTTGAGAATCTGCTTTTTCAACCATGAACCAAAAAAAAAAAAAAAAAAAAAAAGGTCGCATTTAACAGATGAACATTTAATTTCGTGTTTATGCATTGCAATAAGCTCGTACCAGCCACAATATGATAAACTTGTCGCAGATATACAGTGCCAAATTTCAACTAAATAAAGTGAATAGGATGGTCAGTTTTTTGATATATGAATACTTTGATTATTTTCGTCAGTAAATTTTTATTTTTTAAATATTAATATTAAGTTTGTTTTAGAAAAATTACATAATTTACCATTTTTTCTTGTTACCGAAAATAAATATGTACGTTAATTTAGCTCTGCCATTGGTAGACTGCCTTCGATTTTTTAAATGTGGAGTAAATCCCGGATCCCAAAAGTTTGGTCACCCCTGTTGTAGAGGAAGAAAATTTTCCCAAAAGTAATCAAATCTGATAATTCTTTTTTTATGGTAGAGGTTCTAATTTTAAGGAGGGCTGTTATAAAAAATTCAAAAGAAGGATAAAAGCTAGCTAGAACATATTGTCGGAAAAACATGAAAGATTTCAAAACGAATGAGGTAAACCAAAACAAGAACAAAGAAAAAGAGAAAATGACTATGAACTAATGTTAGCATCTACTCTTTACGCTCGTAATTAAAATTGACTAAGTGATGTTATTCCTAATCTAAAGGAAAACAAATTCGGATTCAATTTAGAAATGAATGAGGGAAGTTTTAATTAATGATTTCAAATAAAAGACGAAATAGGAATTTGTTATTTATTTCGTTAGTGGGAGAGCTTTAAGTAAAATGTTAACCATTAAGTTTCAATAAGGAAAATTAACAAATCTTTTTGGTTGAGAAAGCTGCTAAATATATTAATTTATGCTAGTACAAACAATTCAAATACATTTAATTTTTGAAAAAGTTGAATGCATTTCGAATGAAACTCATGCTCAATTTATGTCATATACTAGTTATCGAAAACCACATGATATTATCGATGTAAAATGCATGAAGTTGATTATTTCCATGTATTAAGGCAATGATAACTTTTGGTAAAATGTTTTAGAGTTTAAATTCCGAGGCAGATGCGCATATAGATGCGCATATAAGTGGCATCAGTCCACTAAACTAAGATGGCGGACAAGTGATATTTGTCCTTCACAAGTAAGTCCTTTACTGACTCTCAAACTACACTATAGAAATCGAGAAGTTATTCAAGCAGTTCAAAAGTGAATAGAAAATATAATCTCAAATCCTCAAGTTATGATCGATCTAGGTATGAGCATTATAGTGAATAAAAGATGAAGAATACCACATGTTAAACATGTTCCCAAATCTATCTTTGGAGAATAACTTTTTCTGGAAATGTAACAAAGTATTGATCGATGAGATATTTATACAACTGGAAATTATTGTTACAGAAAAAAGGGATACAAAACTTTTAATAGAAAAGTGGAAAATCTAAACTAATATGTAAATTTCTGCTTATAATATTTTTAACTTAAGCTAACAAAAATTTAATGTAATTTTGTGTTCTGCAAAACAAATTGGTTTTTCATTTGGAAGTGGTAAAAGATTTCGATAGCTAAGATTGCGAAACAATAAATCTTAATCCAGTATTCGGACAGGAAACAAAGATAAAAATTGATTAAAATTTTTGTATCTTCAAAATATATTATTGCATTAAAATTTATTAAGGATAGTAGGAAAAATGATGACATGTACTGATAATTTGCATAATCCTTGCTTAATTGGTTTATAAATTTAAAAATATTTTAAAATAAATTCGACATTTAAAAGAAGGGAAATCAAAACGGAAGGTGATGTATGTAATGAGTTTAAAAAAATGCACTAAATTAGCAAAAAGAAATAAGCAAATTTGTTGTAATTAGTCAAGTTGGTTTTACTACTTAATTGGAAGAATTAATTGGGTTTATTTAAGTAGTTGCCATTCTGTAATTTTAAAAACATTAGAATAATAAATAAAAAAGTAAAATGAAATATAATTAACGAAAAGCCGTACATTAAAAAAAAAAAATTAAAACATGAACAAACAGGAGACAATCTTAGAAAAGGTTCTTAAGGAACTAACTTAATAAAAAATTCTATTAATGAATTAAAATGCTACAAACACAAAGACAGGAAACTTTGCATTTTAAATAAACTTACCTGAATGAAGATTAAGAAAGCTTTGGAATTAACACACTGATTCTTATTTATCTCTAATTTATTTGACCTTTAATGTCAAAAGAAACTTGTGAATTTTTTAAATTTGAAAGATAATCTTTTGTAAAATCCGAGCTCTTGTTACTCAGTAGCTTTACACCACTTCCCGTTAAGATCAGCATAGGGAAGATCATTTGCCACGTTCAGTGATTGGGTGGGTGACCATATTCTCCCTTATTTAGTCGCTGGAGGTCCGTGGGTTCAACACACATCCCTGTTAATATGTGAAGCGTCCAAAATCTATCTGCTGTTGCGGCGGGAATGAGGAGAGGAGTCTTTTAGCTCAAGTGGTACCTCATTACATAATCATGGTTTAAAACTACGAGGTTTTTGGTAATAAGCTAGTATTTCAAACTGAAGCGCAGTTCAGGGCTCCCGTACCACTATAAATGTTATGAAGTTCGAATAAAATTTGCAAAAATGCATCAAAACTCTTTTAGGATTATAATCTACAAAAGTGGTAAATCTTGACATTATTGAATTTAGAGACTCGTCTTAATTGGAGAGTATCAAAAAATGCTCTTTTTTTTATAAATCAATATATCTGTTGTACAGAAATAGTATCTATTATACAAATCAGTGCTGAATATGCAAGTGAGTTGTTGCATATATTTTTCAAGACTAACGCATCAAATGCTATCGTTATTCGCTATGAAAATAATTTTATTTCTTCTTGAATTCTTGAAGTGCTTAAGCTGTAAGTAAAATACGATATATAGATATTCTGAAAATGGTGTTAGATTTAGAAATATACTAGCTAAAATTCGATGACAACAAAGTTCAACAATTTCATATACACAGCTAGATATAAGCTGGTAAATGGATTAAACACAGTATTAAAATATATTCTTTATCTTTATCTTCCTCTCTGAGGATAAATAATATATTTTAATACTGTGTTTATCCTTGAAATTAAATCCTCCTCTAATCGAAATTAAATCTTATCTAATCGAATAAAATCCTCGAAATCCTCAAAATTAAGTTAATTAATAATATGTTTACTTTTTGTTTACTGAGCTGTACAACTAAAAAATCAGTTTTCTAATATATGTATGGTAGAATGGCACGTGAAATTTTTGCCAATTTAAAATTCCTTTGGACTAATAAAATTCCTCTTATATTTCACATATTTAGTCCAATTTTACAAGATGAGAAATTTCTAAGAAGTAATAAATCTATTAGCAGTAACTGGAAAATTTAATTAAACTATTTCAACCCCAGATCTTCGATAAAAAATTTTAAAACTGATAAAACATAAAGACAGATAATACTATAGAACATTGATAATTATATTTCTGCACACAAACAGAGCCAATGTTAGAGAAGCTGGTAATAAAAATTTCAAATATTATCCTAAAAATCGTTGAAATAATAATCGATGATGAAAAAT
The DNA here is from genome assembly GCA_026290005.1 of Latrodectus geometricus. Classification (NCBI taxonomy): domain Eukaryota; kingdom Metazoa; phylum Arthropoda; class Arachnida; order Araneae; family Theridiidae; genus Latrodectus; species Latrodectus geometricus. The sequence goes on along the minus strand of JAPDSC010073932.1, from coordinate 172,787 downwards.
GGAAAAAAATTCCTCTTCAAAAGCATAAAACAAAATCTCATTCATATTCTTTCTTTATATCACCTTCATTTTTATAGTGATTTCCTCAAAAATTGAGTTTGAAAGCTGTTACTTAACCCTTCTTTGCATGATTTTTTCTTTATTGGTGAAATAAATCAAGTTGATATAATTCATGTTCAAAATTAAAGGAAAAATGGTTAAAAAAATCTTAGTATATATTTATAGTATAAATTTAGCAAAAAACAATATGCTAAAAATTTCCATCATCCAAAGTTAGATCATTAGCTTAGTACTAAATAGAAATAAAAGAGGAAAATAACAGAAACACGTGTTACAAACCTTTCTTCCACTCATTTTCAATTTTTTAGCAATAGAAACTCTAATATAATAAAACAAAATTATAAACGAAATCATACGTTTATTGCAACTACAACAAACAGCGGAAGGAGACAACTTTAAGCTCGTTTCACTGATAATGACACTTGTTTATTTTTGACAGCTATGTTTCTTTTTATGCAATGGACATTAAAAAGGTATCGAAACACGATCAACTTAAAGTGAACTTGTTCTTTTATATAATTTTTGGGCGTTATAGGTTATGATGGAAATTTCCACCATTATGCAAAGAAGGGTTAAGCATAAATACTTTGTGATGAAAATTTTTGAATTATAAATGAAGGATTTACAAAATATAGGTCTGATTAAAAATAGAACTGGTTGGATGAAAAATGTGTCAAGTTTGTGGAATATCTAAGAAATTAAATCCTTAAGTCGTCTAAGAAAATAGAAAAGATAATATTATTGAGATTATATATTGATTGGATTAATTAATCACAACTTAAATATTCACTGATATTAATAGAAAATTTTTTATAGAAATTGTTCTTTTAATAATTTATATGAGCTAAGAACAAAAGATAGTTAAGAAATATTGTGCGTGTTTTATTTGATAAAAGCTCCTATTCTGATAATTTTCCAATGAAAAGTTATTTTCAGTTTTAAACGTCACTAAAAGAGCAAGGCTAATTAGTCCTATTGGTTTCTTTACTGAGAGATCACAGCAGAAATGAAGAGCAGGTGAAACTACATTGTTTTGATATAGATCCACCTGCTCTTCATTATTTTCATCATATGGCGATTGGTCTAAAAAATAACGTTTCAAATAGAATTGTAAAGAATCATTGTACCCGAATAAATGGTTTTATTCGAAATATATAAACGATATTGTCATATTATATGATGGCTGGAGATATTCTTAATGGTTTTAGATACAATTTTAAGAAATCACAACAGATGAATTTAACGATATCAATATCTATATTTGTTCTTCAACCTGAAGTGCGATAAAGTACTTTGTGTATCTTACTGGTTCCATCATAAGACATCCTGACAAAGTGAAAGTGATTTATCATGTACAATAGCAAAAATTAAGGAAAAGCATTCGAACTATTTTCAGGAACTCAGCTTAATAACAATGATATTATTTTTAGTCTCTTTTGAAAAAATTAAAGTCATATTCTTTTATTTAATTTACTTAAATTTGAAATGACTTTTAATATTAATTGTGTATTGATGGTTTTAATTCTACCTAAATACATATACAGTGTTTCAAAATTAGAGCACATAAAATATATCTCATTTATTTAAATAATTAAACCACCCAAAATGAGAGTAATTTTAAAAGACTAAGGTAATTGAAGTGAGTTGCATTTTCTCAAATAAATCCTTAAATGAAAAGCAGTTGAATTTGTTTCGTATTGAAAATAGTTTTTTGAAATCTAAATGTATGTGTTACATAAATATAGAATTCCACTTTTTAAAACAACACTTTCACTACAATTTTAAATTCTGTTTTAACTTGTTTGTATGAGGAAATTCAAAATATTGCTTGCATGATAATTATTTGAGCAAAAAGTTTGAAAAAAAATTTTTACACCCGCTATAGAAATTTGAAACGGGAAATATAAGTAAAAGCTTCTTTTAAACTTGCTACCATATTTTTTGCATTTTATTTAAATTGCTATTCATGGAGTTGAAAGAAAAAGAGACATCTTTAGAAAATGTAAGAGATTTGAGCGAAAAAATAAATAATCAGTTTATATATAGACAGAGAAGCAAATTTACCACAAGTAATACCACAGACACTTAAAATTATCTCGCATAAAACAATTAGGTTTGCATTAAGATTAAATTCTTATGCTTTCCAAGGGATACTAAAAGAAAATGAAAAAGCTTTTTAAAGCATCATAAATAAGATTGGATGGAATTGGCCACGGAGGTTATGATCTGGAACGGTATCTGGAAAAAGTTATTTTTCCGACGAAAAGAAACTTCCGTTTGATAGTTCGAGTAGTAATATATACTACTGGAATGATTTACGAACAGAAGCTCAAGATTTCTTCTTCAGATCATTCAGCTTAGTAATAGTATTCGTGGATTTGAGATGGTGCAGGGAATGTTTGCATACTATGGGACGTTAGAACTATAACGTGTTCCTGAAAAAACAGTTGTACCTGTTATCAGTCACTGCTTTATAAACATGTACACTTTTGAATTGAACTATTGTAAGGTAAAATTAGTAATTATGGTAAAATTGTGTATAAAAAATTTGGGCAGTTATTTGACTCCTCATTTTCATGCAGATAACCACCACATGATTCTGCATGCGAATTAAAAATAAATATCATGAATATTGAAAAAAAATTTTAAAATCAATTAATTCAATGAAAAAAACATGTATATGTAGTACATGTATATCCAGAAAAAGTGGATCTTTTTACTATGCACAAAAAATAGTATCAAATAGTGGTCCATAATTTTATGACAGATATTTGAATGGAAAAATTTGAAAATATTAAAAAAAAAAATATAATGCATTTTTTAAAAATTATATATATGTATATATTTTTATATATATACTTTAAGAAATTTGTAGTATTTATAAAAAAATTACAAAAGCTTCAGTGGTTTTATAATTCAATAAGCAAAAGAATGCTTTTCGATGATGTTGGAAAAAAGATGAGCATTTTTTGTTTCTACCATATATGTAAAATTTTAGAATCTGTTGTCGAATTTCTACGATTTTCATGCATGGACACCATTTGATACTCCATCTGCTAAGCTCAGCTATTTTACTACAATCACTCAAAAGAAAATATCAGTTTTAAAAAATAAGAATTAATAAAACGAGCTTTATAGTTTCACGAGCATATATAAGAACTTAAAACAATTTCCTGGTATAATCAAGTGTTATGAATTTCGATGTCTTAAACTCTATATCCTATAATTTATAGTTCGTGTCTTACATCAGTTTCTTCTCTTTTTAAAGACAATATCTCATTCATTCACTGTGACTGTTGTTTATGGACGACAGCTGCTGAATGCACGAATATCTGTTCATGTAATTTGAGCTACATTTCATATTCTGCAAGCTTATGTGAAGGATCTTCTATCATTATATTTTCCCAATCATGTTAATTATTCCTTGATCTTTCAGTTTCCCTAGAACGAAACTTTAGATTATTCCATCCAAAGAACATCTTAATTTCCCTTTTATAATATTGGAAGGTAAAAGAAATTCGCCGTCTTTATACTATGTGCCTCGCAGCCAACTGCATAGAATTGCTAAAATTATTCGGTTTTTCTAAATTTTACTTTTCTATTATCTATATCGAGCCCCAGGGGTTCAGTAGCTTCACATCACTTCTTGTTAAAATCAGCAAAGTGAGCATCATTTGACGGGGTCAGTGATTTGGAGGGTGATCATATTTTCCCTCGCTGGATTGCTGGAGCTCTCTGTGTATGGAGGGTATATCCACATTAATCTGTAAAGATTTAAGTCCTTCCACTAGTGTGAAGAGGAGGGTGCTATTTCAAGTGAAACCTCGTCATTAAATTTTGACCGTGGCTCAAAACTATGAGACATTTTGTGACGGGTGAGTATTCCGAATTTATCAACCCTAACCTACAGTCCAAGGCTAGTCTGAACCACTGCTATATATATATTATCTATATCAAGAATTTACTTTTCTTATTTCAATGGTTGTTAGTCTCTTGAATGAGCATTTCTTACTTCATTTAATTGTTATGCCCTTTTTCGCTTCATCTTTAATTTTTAATTAGTATGAATGCAGTTTGCTGATGTAAGTTCGTGCGAGCTAATTTAAAAATGAAAGTATAAACACAGTCCAGTCACATTAATAGAGCCACCGGTCAAATTGCAGAATAATCACCTTTTGCAGAGCTGACTTCTGCAAGATATGCAGTAAAAGAATCAATTATGTTTCTAAATGTATTCACTAGGATGTTGCACCATGCCAACTACAGTGCTGTGGCCAAATGCACTAGATTACGTGGGTGAGGATCCATCACGTGAAAAACTCTGTCAAGATGATCCCGTACATTCTCGATTGGGTGTAAGTCAGGTAAGTTTTCTGGCCAAGGGATAAAGGTAAATTCATTTTATGTTCTTTGAACCACACATGCACACTGTCATCTGTATGTCCCCACCCATTGTCATGCTGGTAGATGCCGTCATCCTGAAGTAAAATAATGTGTATGTAGGTAAGGATATGATCTGCAAAGACTGATGCGTACCCGTATTGATTCATTGTGCCTCCCACAATGATGAGTAAACCCAAAGAATGTCAGGAAAACATTCCTCAGATCATAAAGCTCCCGCCTCCAGCCTGGACTGTTCCAAAAATGGTCACAGTATGTTTGCTTTCGTGGTTTCATGACGTATACGCCAACAGTCATCTGTTTGATGGAGCATAAAACGATTTATCTGTCGCAACCTTTCACCACTCAGTTTACGTCCAGTTGGGGTACTTGCATGCAAATTCTAGCCTCCATTGCTGATGAACAGCAGTCAGTATAGGTGTATGAACCAAGCGCCTGCCCCGGAGGTCCAGACGCAGTAATGTTCGCTGAAAAGTAATTGGAGTACACAGTCGGTAGCCCCTTGCCTGATGTAGGAGGTTAGGTTAAGAATGTCTATTCGCTCGAATTTATCTCCGTAGCCATCATTCACCTGTATCATCTATTGCCCGTGGTACAATACATTTACCACATCACTGATTTTGGGCAGTCCCATTTTCCCATGCATGGGATACCTTTACCACGGTGGCTCGCAAACAGTTCACAAACTTAATCATTTCTTAAATGATTCTACCTTTGGTCCGAAAGCCAATAATCATGCCCTATTGTATGTCAGACAAATCGCTCCGTTTCTGCATTACACCAGAGATTGTAATGCTTATTGAAGCCTTCACATACCCATTATATAAGGTCAACTGCAGTGCTGCCCCCTGCCTTCTGTGATTGGTTGCTTAATGCTGACGTTGAAAGTACGTAGTAGTCACATTAATGTAACTGAGGGGATTGTGTAAATACAAGAATTTCCTTTATGTAATATGCTATTTTTGGCAGTTTTAAATAAGCAATCATTATATTTTTATTGTAATCAAATTAAAAATGAGTTAATTATTTTACTCATTTTTATTTTGATTATGATATTTATTTTGATTACTCCCATTTGTAAACATTATACCGGAACACAATTCTTTTCTGTGGATATTTTCTGAAAATCAACGTAAGTATTCAAATTTGCAACCATCACATGAATTCATAAGGTCATCAAGAAATGAAAATTTCTATTAATAAACCTCTTGGTCTTTAATATTGTCTGATGCTTTTCTCATTTTTTATTATATAAGCCTATGAAAAAAGGTTCATCATGACATTTAGACACTTTTATAGAATATAGGAAACGCTATACAAAAAACAGGAAACGCTATTTCTGACATTTTTCATGTACTGCTGTGAAGCTTGTTTCACAGTTTTATAGAAACTTTTACTCTCGAGAATAAAATCAAATTTAAAATATTTCCAAATTTATTTTGATAATTTTGTGCATAAAGATAAATATTAACTATTATTGAATGTCAACAATCATTTTTAGATATTCTAATAAACATCTATCATGTTGTTATATTATATCACATAAATAAGGCTTTAAATCAATTTCATTTCCTAATTTGGCAGTTATACCGTTTTAAGATATTAAAGACTGCTAATTTAATTTTTCATTTAAATGGCTCTAGGCAATGTTTGAACACATCAATCTAAAAAGAATTTAGATCCATTGATCCCTTATCTATGAAATTAAATAATATTAGTTGACTAAATAAAAAAGAGAAATCCAATTCAAGACAATAAGGGTATTTATTGCAAAATTAATTATGTAAGAAAGTAGGGAAAGTTTTTATTGCTCTTCTAGATCTTAGCTATCATGTGAACAAGAAAAACCCAACTGTTGCCAAAATGTTCTTATGGATAAGGAAACTTCAAGAAACTCTCTATAGTGTTTCTCCATTGAGACTACCTTTGTGTCAATGAGGATTGTGTTACTGAAGGGGAAAAGCTATTCATTCTCATTGCCAAAGGTTTTACCTCAACTTTCTTCTCAATCTGCTTAGAAGAAAGGGATAAACAAAAATAATGCTAAAGGATAAAAAAATGTGTTTTCCCCATTATTTTTTTTTTTATCCAGTCAAGATTAATGTTGCTTGATAACTGAATCCGTCTACAATGTAGCGTTGACTAAAAGAAAATTTATCATTATTCTGTATGCATATGCTATTTAAAACTTTATTATAGTGAAAAAGAACGAATTTGTATTTGCTTTTCCTTTCCTATTTTTAGAGTATTTAGTTTCATTCCTTATTTAATAAAAAATAAAAACACCAAATTTTTCTTATGCCTTATTTTTCATAAAAGTAATTAATTAAGGATTAAAAAAAATTACTTTTTCGAATAGTTTAAAAATGCATAAGTGCTTAACTTCAAAAATGCATAGTTAAATGTATTGTAGCTTTTATAAATACGAATATCTATAAAAATAGAATCGAAGCTCAAAGGAATATAAACTTAACACAATCAATATCGAATTCAATATCAATGATTTAATATCAACTGAAATATGAAGTATTTATAACATCCACTGATATTTACCTCGAAGCATTTTAGAAATTAGCGCTAGACTTTAATAAAGTCCTATTTTATTTTAAGTGATAAGGCTTAACAATAATCTGAACTATCTAAAATCCTATAAAATAATTTTTAAATTATCATTCAGAAAGTGTAGTTGATAAATATATTAATTCATAATAAAATTCTATTAAAATTCGATATATTAAAAATATTTCTTCTACAGTTATGGTTATCATAAAGAATATTTATTGATAAAGACGCTGACAAATAATATCTAGTAGAAGTAGGATTTAAATTTAAAACAGTTTTTTTACTGTTCACTGTTTAAAATCATCATAACATAAATAAATTACGCAAATAAAATTGGTTGTATATTTTAAAGATAATTATTGAGTACCACTCTTTTAACATCTAAAAGCAGTGCTAAACACAGAAATATAATTCTGTTTAAACTTAAAATATATTTAAACAATACATATTCAATTTAAGAATACGCAATTTTTAAAACAATTTATTTTATAACATCTTATTATTTAAATGCAATTTCTTAAAAATGTATTTAAAGAAATATAAAATATACATTTTATTAAAAACATATTTTGGTATAAACATTTAATAAATAGATGGTTTCTCATTATCATAATGCTTCGATAAAATTGTTCTAATATTTTAAGTAATTTTTAAGAATTGAATTTCCAAAACTAAAATAGTTAAAACAGTTCCTCAATTAATAATCATAGTGATTTGAATAGTATTTTTCTCACCTGGAATTTCTATCTAGCTTTAAATACGTGAAAAAATACACCAACTCAGGTATCGATCTCGTCACTAGTTCAAAATTAAAGATGTTTGGCTGTGCTTAGCGAATTTTTCAGTAGCTAGAACTAGGCAGCTGGAAACGTATAGTAAACAAACAAGGTAGCAAGAATTAATTTCTTCCACTGATATATCGAAAACATAAATTTTCCAAGAAACGCTTGCTTATTTACTTCGAGTTCACGTTATATTTGAGATTGAAGTTAAAGCTTTTTAAACTATCGAAGATTTTATTACAGAATATTTTAAAAGAAAATTCCGTTAATCTGCGCTTTAGGTCCCCTACTCTGCCAACTTGGCGATAAATGCACCAAGCGTGGTAAACCAGACATTTTTATACCTAATGAGCTCTTTATGGCAACCTCCGGAGGAAATAATTTGCGCTTTTTCGTGCATGCTCATTAATTGGTTTTTTCTTTTAGCATTTTCATTGGTCGTTAATTAGTTTCAGTTTGAAAAATCGATCATTTTCATTGGTTGCTAATTAGTTTAAAACCGTTAAAAATCGTATTCCATTATCGCCATGGCAACAGCGTTTTTGAAAACCCGCCAAGTACGGAACCCACAGCACACTTTCGCCAAGTTGGCAGAGAAGGGGACCTAAAGCGCATTTTCACCGAAAATTCATTTTAAAATAATTTAATATACATTTAATTTTAGTTTTCCGCTTCCCTATATTTAAAAATTATATAATTACAACTAAATCTTCCTAATAAAAAAAAATAAATCGAAGTTGTTTTAAAGCTAAGAAACATTTTAAATATTTTTATTTACTATAGTTCTTGTAATAAAATTTAATTAAAAAAGACAGATGCCATTCAAACAAATTTAAGTATTAATTAACAGATAAATTAAATATGTTTATTGAGAATTAGGGCTAAAATTTCAACTCAATAATTACTATATTATTTATGACCACATGGGGCATCGCAAAAAAGATTTTGTATAGTATTTTGAAATAAAAGTTAATAGATATAAAATGAAATACAATATCTGCAGCTAGCAAATTCAGTCATAACTAATTTCACATTGTAAATTTTCTAAAGTAAAATAGAAATATATCTATTAATATTTATCAAGACTGATTTTACATTCATTTTTATGTAATATTATTATCACTATTTAAGAGCTACACATAAAACATTAATCTATTTTTTAATATATGTTATAGAGATTGAATTTGTGCTACAGAGAATTAAACCTCAAAAATTCTAAGGAATGTTTTTTAAATCACATGAGTATTGAATATTTGAAGTATGGAATAGAGAAACCAAATTATAATTGTTGAAGTTTAAATCTCAAATGAACTGTTTTTAGTCAATGCTTAGAAGGATGTAATTAGTAACGTTATTATTTTGTATTTGGTGGGGAAGACAGACATCAGTAATCCACAAATAAACATTATCCACAAGCAACCTGGTAGACTCTTATGCTGAGAGCTGAAGCTTTTCCACATAGTAGGCATTTTCAAGATTTGCTAGAGGGATGGTGCAGATACTGTCTCGGAACAGAGCACTATTGTTTAATTACAAATTTGTATCTGTGAGGGCATTCTTATGTTGCTAGCACAGAACAAAATTGAAAGGAAAATATGAAACCTATTTTTTATTCCATACTTTGATTTGCTTACTTTCTTCTCGAGTAGCAGACAAAATTTTTAATTTATGAAATAAAATTGCTACATTTATTTTCTTTTAGCTTTATAAATCATTTTCCCTTCCTCTATTGCATTTTAAATGTATATTGAATGAAACTGTGTTACTTTAACACGATTGAGGGTCAACGATATACATCTTTTATGTAGGTGGAGAAATTCTACAATATTTGCGCGTTAGATGCTGAATATTCATCTGTCAACATTGATAAGTTTTAGTGATATTAATCCAATTATATAACTAAAAC
>JAPDSC010073932.1:128616-158076 GCA_026290005.1 Latrodectus geometricus | reverse complement strand
TTTTTACACTTATATTATCGCTTTTCAAATGTGAAATTGCAACACCAAGGAATAATACTCGTAGTGTTATACAAACTTCAGATATAATAATCTTGAAATGGATACCCAAAGGATTAAGAAACAGACAAATGAACTCTTTATGATCCAATTTCTTTAGTACCTAATGTCCTCCCATCTGGTATCTCATCAGCCGTTAAGGCCACAATCCACTAAGCTATTTTATTAGTCCATTGATAGTTGCTTGAGGTAGCCGTTGCAAAACCACATTCATTCTTCTGCGCATATTATCTACGCTTTGCGCTGGTAAACCTCGGTTCATGATATGTTGAATGAAATCCCAGAAGTGTTCGATGGATTCAGGATTTTTTAAATTCTGGAGTTTTTTCCTATCAGGGAAAGATGTCAAATCCAGTCAGTCTGTTAAGAGTTCACTGGACATCATGTGGTCATGTTTTGCTACCAGTTACCATGTTGCGTTTTCCTTTCATCAAGGACATAACAACAATCTTTACAACTTGTGTGACATTCAACTCTTTTGTTAAACGGCCGTCATTGTATACCAAAATCACCCTGTGATCATTATTATGTCACCTCAAACCACGGTGACTAGTATAGGACTAGTTTGACGTTTGATAAAATGGGTTGGATTCTCCAGATCATTGCTATACTCGTCGTCGGCTGTCATGTCTCCACATAAAAAGAATGAGATTCATTCATGAACAATATCCGATGCCATTTTATGGTGCAGGTACGATGACGATGACACTACGCCAGTCGTTAAGCCATGTGTTTAATGGTCAACCGTATCTCCTGTTGTTGATAATCCTGCACGCAACTGTACTTTATACAATTTGTTGCGTATGGTTTTGGGTATACACAGATCCACTTGTTCTTGGAATCAGCCGTTTTCAGATATCACGTAATATGAGAATAAGATTTTGAAAACTCAACTGGTGACTACGCGATCTGTGCGCTTTTATATGCACCTATGCACATTATTTCCCCTTCAGCGTGCACTTAGACTTTTCTGAATCCATCATGTGACACAATGTTGGATGGTACTCACATTATGCACAACACGAGTTTCTATTGTGCACAACGACAAAACTAGTTGATGAAGTTTGACAATATCTTTCCCTTTCCCTGTTCGTTAACTGTTTATATTGAGCTGATAAATGCCTCAGAGTTATTTTCTAAGCTTATGTAAAGACAAAACCTCAAATGCTTTCAAAAAATTATGTTTATGAGAAGGGAACTTTGCTTGCTCTTTTTGCTTGAATATGAATACCACATGATCTGATGCATGTTCTAGTTTAATTTTTTGCATATCTGACTCCTGAAATTTGGTTCATGTAACAAGCATTATTTCTTGGAGTTGGAATCTCATTTTTGAGAAGGAGTAGTTTCAAAAATTTATAATTTTTTGTTACAGGGTTTTCAAAAGCATGCTTACTTATTGAATTGACTAGTGCACATTTGAATGAAAGCACAGATGCATTAAAAACATATACACTTATATTCATGCATTCTGCGTTTTTCTTGTTCTATTCTATGGTTCAATTTATTTAATTTCAATAGCCATTTGTAATTTTTATTTAAGTACACGTGAATGTCTTATGAGTTTCTTTGTACATGCATGGACAAGAATACACAGATATAAAGAATATGTAAACTCTATGTACGAATAAATAAGAACAATCAAACATTAAGACATATAGACTTATGCTCATGCATTCTGCTTTTTATTCTTGTATTCTGAATCAAAGTCATAGAGATAGTAAATAAAATAATAAATTGGTATCATTTATTATTTTTATTTAGTATTTCAAAGTTTGAACACATGAGGACTTCTTTACATGTACAAGAATGTATAGACTTAAAGAACAGGTGAACTTTATATGTACGAGTAAATAAGAACACACAATCAAGAATTAAGAATATATAGACTTCTATTCATGCATATTGTGTTTTTATACTTTAATTCTGAATCAAAGTCTTAGAAATATTAAATAAAAATAATAAATTTATATCATTTAATATTTTTATTTATTATTTCAAAGATTACACATAACAGAACATTTTTATGGATAAGGACACGAGACATTTAAGAACAAGTGAACATTTTTATGCACGTGCAGATAAGAACACATAAGAATTAAGAACAGGTAGGCTTTTGCTCATGCATTTTGATTCAAAAGTTTTATTTCGCGTAAATATAAATACATTGGAAAATTAATCCATCAAAGTAATTAAAAAACATTTACAGAAAATCAAATAAAGATTTGTTTTATTTTGTAATTAAGAATAAATACGACAATGCATTAATTTTGAAAATTTGAGGTTATTTTTAAAATTACTGTCAGGATATTAAATACAAAAAATTATTACGTGCATTCCTTTGAAAATCATTAAAGAGAATAAAGTCTTGAATTAGCAAAATTCAGAGCCGGTAAAATACAAAGATGGAGAACTTACAGAGCTTTTCCTGAAGATTGGGTGATGGCACTTACCTGAATCTGAAAATAATAACAGAATAAAAGTTACAGGAACATTGAACTTTCATAAAACTATGCATCATTAACTTTAATACTTATTTAAAAAGTCTCAATTTTCATAAATTTGTTAATTTTTACTAATTTTTTTCATATAAATGTTACTTAAAATATTAATTCCATTTGTATTCCAAAATAGAAAACTCATTTAAATATTTCTTTTAAGTAGTTTTATTTAATCAAAGTTTACTAATCATTCATCATGGTTGGCGCAGCATGTCCATCTTTGGACCTTGTGACATAAAACCCAACCAACCAACCATTCATCATGGTTAAAACATGACGAAGAAATATCACATTAAGAAATTGGAGAATAGAAATGCTTGTTATTTGGAAAAATGACTTATTTCTGAAAAAAAATAGAGTATAAAAAGAAAGCTAAAATTAATACTATTACATTTTTCTTATGTAGGTAGAGACACATAGTACCAACCCCGTACCAACTCCCAAACAGTACTACTAACTCCCGAACATAATAGTACCAACCCCCGAACGTAATATCACAACTTGTATTCTTTTATATCAAATTTGGAAACCATTTACATTTAGCAAGAGCTTTTAGCTATTTAAAAATCTAATTTTTTTTATCGTAAAATTTGTTATAAATAAATTTAACTAGGTCTTTATATTCCATAAGTTGGAGCCAAAAATGTAGGTTTACCGAGAATTGCATTTTGTCGGATATAAATAATACACTAAAATCCCACTTCCGGTTTTTTTTCTAATTAATACAAGTATTAGTAAAAGAAATAGGTTATTATGAAGCAACTACTTAAAAGAAACAAATTATAATGAAGTTCTGCATAGCGTTAATATGATTTACCCAAAAAGGTTTTTCACAAACCAATGTAATGAAATAAAATTATAATAACAATATGTAAAAAATACAATCTTAAAAAAATAGTTACCCTTGTTTTTTCAAATCACTGTGGTGATTATCATTTAATTAATTATTAGTTGAATAATATTGCGTATTACCGGGGTATTTACTTTACGAGGTTATTACTAAATTTTTTTTAGTTAAATGAAAATTTGTCTATTAAGTAAAAGTAATTTCCATTTTAAAAATGTAACACTAAGATTAATATATGTGCGAATAATAATTATTCATATTGTACATAGATGGTACACATTGGTATATTTATATACCAATGTGTACCATCTATGTACAATATGAATAATTCTATGTACAAAATTTAAATTAATTGTTTTAAGTAAGATAGTTTGGATTTACAGTAACTTAATTGATTTTAAATAATATAATGCTTATTATAGGAGAAATTACTTGATATATATAAAAATAGAGCGTAGGTGATTTATTGTTACATTATTTTAATTTAACATTATTCCATAATAAATATTGATGGCCAGTAACATATTTTAAGATAGGAAAATTTCCTGCACTAAAAATTACGGAAGATTATGTATTATTAATGACATTGTAAATTTCTTTTATCTATGGATTAACTTTTTATCTGAGGTCGTATAATTTAATTTCTTTATTTTTAATATACTTGTTTTGCTTAAAAAAAGAACAAAGTAAAGCTATGTGTGATAGAGTTTAACGTAATTACCTCATCTTTCATAAAAAATTTGTTCACTTTTAAAATCAAGCTGTTTTGATAAAAATAAAAATTACTTCAATTATTAATAATGAGGAAACTTAAAATAATTATTTTTACAAAATAGAAATACTGATAGCGAATGATAGAAGACAAAAATGAAAAAATTTCCTTTTTTTACTCAAGACTTTCAGAATTTTTCATTTATATTTGAAATATTTTATTGAACTACAAATATTTAATTTACTTTACTAATTTTTCATTCATGAATTTGTCATAAAGCATTAGATGATAAATCAATTGTAAATATGAGAGTAATACATTAGTGTTCCAGTGTTGAAGAGATTCAATTTTCTCTTCAAAATTAGGTTGTTTTAAACCAATTTATATAAATAAAATAATTCACAGGCTACTCACAGAAATTTATATACTTCTCATAATTATCAGAAATGATTGACGGGAATAATTTTTCCAAATATGTTATATACACTTAAAATTACTATTTTCAAATAAAAATTTAATTGAATAATTAAATTTCATAAACTCAATGAAGAAGTTAATGTTTAGGAAAGCAATAAATATTCAAATCTAACTATATCATAGCTAATATCTCAAGTGATCTTATAGTTTTGCTATGGAATTAGAAAGTTTCTCGTTTCACTTCGGTGAAGTCAAATTAAACCCTTCGTATTAAGGATTCCATTTGTTGATCGGACTTTCAGTATCAACCAATATTATTGAAACTTTGTTTCTAAGACTTTTCCCCAAGGGATTTCTTGAAATAAATTTCAGGATACAAATTCTTCCCTTCCTCAATATTTATTTCGTTCAGTCATTGAATTCCTTGAGATTCTTAGAACATTTGTCCTTTTCACCATCTTACCCTGGTGAAAATCCCCAAAAAGAATTACGCCAAGTCATCGTTGATCTCAGAATAAGCATCATGCAATACCATTCCATTTGGGTAAATTAATAAACTTCTCTCGAGTGCCATGAAGAGCAATTCAGTTTCCACCATCTCCTAAATGAAAGCACTTTTCCCTAACTTCCAGCCAAAGATGCTATTTTCAATGGTTTTCTCTCTTCAAAGAAAACTCAATTGACGGAGATGTCACAAAAGCTGGTATTCAGTTACGGCGAGGAGTCTGTCGCCAAATATAATATGCAAATGATGTTTGGCTTGGAATTAAATAATAGTGGTAAGAAATTTTGGAAGTGAAATGTACTTAATTTCAATGTTATGTAAAATACAAATCAAATGTTTCATGTGTGATTCTTAAGATCTTGATTTATTTAATGCAACCATTAAGTTAAGTTGAAAAAAATATTTACAATAAATAAACTAACAAATAAAATAATGAAATCATCAATAAATATAGAATACCGCTATACGATTCTTCTCAAGCTTATTTGAAACTACATCATATATGATTATTAGGTTCTTCATATAGATTATGGTTTCTCATAAATAATTCTGGAATCATATTCTATTTCAAAGTTATCTGTTATTATCAAAGAAATATGTTGCCACTTGCTGAGAGATAAGCAAAAAAATAAGAAATTTACTTAATTTTATTAAATGTTTCTTGTGGAATATTAAGTTTGCTTTTTCATGCATATCGCTATCATAATATCATTATACAGAAGATTTAAAAAACAGAAATACATAACTTAATAGTTTTCAAATATATTTAAATTTCATTTTTAATGATCAAAGAAATGCTTATTATATATATATATATATATATATATATATATATATATATATATATATAGATAGATAGATAGATAGATAATTTTTCAAGTATATGATAACTATTCATATTGATCCACTTATATATAAAATGTTAAAGATTTTACCGAGCTTATAAATTATTAAATATTTAAGAGACACTCTTACACACTTTATTTATTTTTTTATCAGCTGTTCTAAAGAAAAAATTTAATGTCTAAGAGAAATATAACAATAATATTATCATTATATTTTTATACTGTTTTAAAATATTACAGAATTTATTGTTACATAATTATTTAATTTATACAATACTTATAACTATTTTCATTTCTTGACAAGCAAAAGAAAAAAAAACATTTTTTATTGCTTTAAGAATATTAACACATAAAATTCTAGAATTTCACACAAGCTTTTTTAATATATATGTATATAATATAATATAAATTATTCATTGATCTTAGTAAAATATATTCCTCATAAAAATATCGATTACAAAATGCTTTTTTGTAAAGTATCTGCTTAGATTTCTTATGTGGCATATTTTTGTTGTATTAATTTTACAGTGCAACATTTTGGGCTCGTATTTGTTTAAGCATTTTTCTTGAACTGCATTTCATTGCAAAAGTATCGCATTTGTATAACATTTGCAAAATATGCCACTCGTGTAACCAAGTTTATCGTTTCTCGAATCAAAGTCGTTCATTTCTGTCTCTATGCTTTTTTGTTAAAAGAAGCTGAAATTATTTTTTTCGCGCTGACAGTTGGTCGTTGCTCCAAACGTCAACATACTCTACTAGCTACTGTTGAACAACGGAAGACTTATTTGCAACCCTGCATGCACGTTTTTCAAAAGTGTACATGCAAGGGTTTTTAGTTTCTTAATTTGAGACACGGAATATTGTCAAAAAACTATGATTATTCAATTTACCAACAATATTAAAATGCTTTACAAGAAGGACCTTTGGCCGTTATGTTGTCACTATAGGTGTTAAAATATCATCGCGCTATAAGAGCGGTATTCTGCACATGCTGCAAGCATGTTTTTTTTACTGATGGACAGTAATCCAATTGTGCGCTTTTGCAAGACAAACTCACAATATGTCTATCCTCTTTGAAATTTGCATGAGCAGGCGTTAAGATCCTGCATGCTGTTTAGCATGACTTTCAGCAAGTCTTTGGTTCCTTATCGCATTACACTGATTGGATTTCGACCAAAGTTAATAGCATTAACACGGTTATCAAGATTATTCCACAATCTTGATAGGCAATGTTCTAGATTCAACTGAATTCCGACTTTTGTTGGGAAGAATTTATTCTTCTTACAGGAAGTACAACAAAATATTGTGCTTCAGATGCAAATGCCTTTCTTGCCTCTTTCAAAGATACTGAAGTGCTGATTATTTGCATATTACAACTTTTTCTTTCTTTCACATAATGCTGACGTTCGTAAGACCAAACCTTTATGGTACGGTACTTTTAAGGGCCAGTAGTTTACTTTACTTTTATGTTATATTTGAATGCTAAGTATTAATATTCAGCATTTGTTTTTCAATAATTCGATATTTTTGATAAATTGACGATAATTTTATACTATGTTATGCACATTTAGTAAATCAATAATCCACTACATATAATTTTAGTTCTAATTTATATTAATTACATTTTAATATGTAATTAGATTTGATAAGTAACGGCGAATATGGCTGATATTTCCCGCCTATGTTTTATAAGTGAAGTTAAAATGTAATTACGAAACATTGCTATTCGACTTCCTAAATGAAAAGCGTTATTTGTGTATATACATTGCGGTATCTGAAGTTAATTTGTAAATATTTATTTTGGTTAAAAATGAATAAATAATATTTATTATGAGTTAGTTCTTGCAATAAAAATGCGTTTTCTAATTTTAACTCATTAGAAATATTTGTAATACTAATTAGACAATAATGGATTTAAATTATAAATTTACTTGCGTTCATAATTTGAATAATATCAAACCGTTTTCATGAAATTATCATCTTTACTATAGTTCAATAAAGAAATATTAACCATTGTATTAAGTTATGCCAAACATAAAATATTATTTTCACAGGTATTAAGAAAGGGAAAAGAAATGCACATGAGACTTTTATTTATAAAAAAGAAAAAGCTATATATTAGATTTACATTATAATAATGAAGTGTAATTAAATTTAATTACGTTTATGCAAATGATCTCATAATATATTCAATTAAAAAGAAGAAAATTTATTCACTTTTAACTTATTAGAGAATTGTCAGTTACATGTATTTGAATAAAGATTTTGTTTTAATTCACTGAAGTTGCTTTTTCAAAAAACATTTTACCTAAAAAGAGCTTTGTGATTTTAAGCGAAAACGTTTCAAGGCATTTAAAGAATGATATGATGTATCTTTATATAAACTATGCTTTTACCTGATTTTCACACGTTTAGAAGAGCGAATTATGTATGAGGTTTCCCTTGCAGATATATTTATTAAAACTGCTTACTCTTATTGCAAACATGCCATTTTGCTTGTGTCTTGTCGCTAGTCGTCAAAGATTAGTTAAGATAATGAAAAGAACGAGCGTGAAATAGCTTATTTCATTCACGCAGTAACTGTCACGTGAGAAAGCAACCAGTTATATTACATGGTGTCGCATCTTCTTTCTCATCACATTCTTTTGTTAGTAGCAAATCAACGAGGGGTAAAACATCATATTATGCTCACATGCTCATGTAAGCATTAAGTCCAATACAATTTATTAGGAAATATGTAATCAAGGTTTCTGTTTCCTTTACCATGTTTTGTGCAGAAGATGTAATTTTATTAAAGGAGAATGACATATGGGTTCCAATGTATTAAACGTTTTACATGGAAAAATAATTATTTAATTGTTAAATTGTATATTATGAAGAAAAAAAAAGCCTTGAAAGAGTTTACTTTATGTATAATAATTGTAATCTTACAGTTAACTTATTAAAGAATTTTAAGTTATTCATTGGTCATTTTAAATTAAGGATAATTATTAAGTTTTATTCTTAAAATTATTAATCAAAGTATTATCAATTTAATGATAACGTGTATTAATAATTGTGTATGAGAATATATAGGATTTTTCTTTTAGGTATTTTTATAATGAATTGATCACATTTTGTCAGAGACTCAGTAATACTTTTGCATACCTAAAACTATACTGAAACGTGCACTTACAAATGGTTTCTTACGTAAAGGTGCTGAAGAGGTAACTTATATTTATGTTTCAATTAAATTTTTACTCTAATTTATATCTAATCAAAAAACTATTGCTACGATATCGATATTCCCTGTCACGGCTAGAAATATGAATTTTAATAAACACAAATGAAATTTGACAGATTAGAATTTTTCTACAGTAAAACTACATTAACATTCAAAACCTGTTATTACAATTTTGATCTAATTCAAACATTTTGTAGTAACATGGGATTCTTAACATAGAAAGGAAATATTAACTTATTATGGAGAGGAAATTAAAAATTAAAATAATTTTAAGCTTGTGATCTACAAGCTCAAAGAAGAATATGTAACTAAGTGAAAAGTGATTCACACATTAATCTATATAAAAAATAATTTTCGTAAAAATTTATTTGCCAAAGTTTTAATACAAATTTAATTTTTTGATTAATTACTCCAACACTGCCTTTTCTTCAAGTTTCGATTAAGAAATTATCCTTGGAGCTAGTCATATCGGTGATTTTTCTGAGAAAAATCATTGTATTTTTTGAGATTTTAACCAATTTTGCGAGAATCTCTTAAAAAAATAATTTAATTATAAGTGTATTTAAAGAAATAAATATTTTCAAAGTTAATTATTTTTAACTTCAACTTTAATATATATCATTTAGGATTCACTAATTAAAAAATTAAAAATACATTCATTCTGAAACTACATTGAATAATATTAAAGTACACAAATATAACCAAATTTTCACTTTGATTAAACAAAACTGACTTATACTAAATTGATTGCTTAAAATAACTAGTAAATTAATATTTGCATTCCTTCTTTGCATTTTAATAATATTCTTATTGTACTAGCATATATATGTATTTATGTACGAATATGTATAAACACATCCTTCCTGGATAAACTTTGAGTATTAATGACTATGCTTGTCTAAATTAGCTTCATTCATCCAAATCTATATTTAACTTTCTAATTTCAGACACTGGGATCCCTCCCTTTCTAACTCATTTATGAATCTTCACTCGCTCTTTCCCATTCAATCAACTTTTCATGGGATATGGTGTTCTAGACTGGGAAACACAATACTTATTGTAATCAGGAAGTTGATTACAAAGTAATAATAATGCTCAGTTAATTAGTAATTGTTGAGAAATGGAGTAATTTTAAATCTCATTTTGGGAAACTCATTCAAAGTTATCAAACTTTCTGAGTGATAGGATTTGATTAATTGAATTTACGAAATATTCGGAGGGCTGAAATTTATTGATGTTTGGTGGGTAACACAGAATTAATTCTTCTGTAGAAGATGTCTTATTTTTAACAAACCAAAAGGATAAAAAAATATTACGTAAGTCAAAGCATGTAAACTAGTAAAACAAAAACTCTGTTTTCATTTTAAAAATGAAATTATTAATTAAATTATGTTATTTTATTTTATTGCTTCTGTTAACAGCTATTGAATTTATTTATTTAAACTACTTATTATATTCAACTTTCAAAAGAAATTCAACTGTAAGTATAATATACACAAAAACAAACAATAATGAATCAAAAGTAATATACTTTTAAATAATAGTCTTTAACATCAAATGTTATGCACGATTCTTTTTTTATATGTATTATTATTATTTCACAGTTTCGAATCAATTGTTGATTCGAAATTGGTGCTTTCCTTTTCTCTATTAACCATGCAATCCTCATAATATTAATCTAAGTTTTCTTCAGTAGCCATGTTGCTAATCCAAATACGTGGCAAAATTGAATTAGCAAGTCCCAGCTTCGCAAGGCAACCAAATACAGCTTCGTAAGTTAACATTTGATTCCACGTAATATTCTTTGTTTTTCATTGTTTGAACAAAGCTTAATCCTTCCTACAACTCTTCTTATTTGTTTCCATCCATATTGGTAATATGTTCTCAACATCGTATTCCCACGTTTGACAGAATCTTAAGATTGACTGTATCGCAGTTTATCGATAACTATGTTTCACTGAAATTTTACATAGATTTTATTTAATTTGATTACAAGATATCCCCCGTTATTGGAATCGAGAATGTCAAGTGTTTTTTTAAGGCTTTAAAATATCCAGAAATGATATTCTACTTACAGCATAATACGTGATCATCAGCTTTTTTACAGTATAAATTTCGGAGAAAAACAAATTTCTAAGGATGATCTTGGTACACTAAAATGAATTCTATATCACAATGATAATATAAATGCATATCTATTCGATCCTCTTAAAATCGAGAATTCATCTCTTTATTCAATATTGGTTTGATTAGAACTCTCTCTTTCCCAATTTTTTTGATATGTTGTTTTTTTTGGTGTAGTTTACATAGTTTCAAATGCATTACGATAGATTCTACTGATATATTCTTGTATATGTGATTCAATTCTTTAATCACACAGTTTCTTACTCCGAAACCAACTGTGAAAATAGCATCGTGTATGACGCTGAAAACGTTATCAATTGTAACATAATAGAAGATTTATGCTTTTTTTCCCACATAGTAATGCTTTAAGTTAATCTTTTACAACTATATATGTATGTCATAGCATTTCAACCTTATGAAATGAGCTATTCACTTTTTCTTCACATATTTTTTTTTTTACTTAATTAAAGAAATATATTTCCCATTTGTTAAATAAAAGCTGTTATCACTCTAATTTTTTTTCTTAATCATTGAGATTAAATGTTGTAAAACGTTTTCCACATATAATCACTAATGTATTTTCAGCAAAATAAGAAAAAGTAAAATATGTTAAGATAGAAACAAAACTGTAGATCATATCTGCTTACATTAGTTTGAATCCTCCATTCGCAGATAGACAGCAAATGCCTTAAACGAGGAGGGGCAGGGGAAAAAGAAAAAAAGTCATAACGGAAATCACGTGTGCAGCTTTATTCAAGGTCGATTTAAATGAGGAGTTTCGGCTTTTTAGGGTAAAGAATTTGTATTAACTTATAGGTTCTACCTTTAAAGCTTGGTGAAAAGTCGAAATCAAATCATATTAAAGCAAATTTTGGATTTTTACCAAAATACTTTAGTGAAAGCAAGGTTTTATCGGCTAAAAATATAATTTATCAGACTTGTGTCTTTTACAGTAACATATGCTAATCGTAACAACACTGATCGGGTCGAGGAAATACAATTTAGAAGGTCCACTGGGTAATTAATCTTTCAAATTATGATTATACTCAATAGTGCTTAATTTTGATGATGTCATATATATATATATATATATATATATATATATATATATATATATATATATATATATTATGGAAAATGGTGCTTAAATAATTTTGGAACCTATATCTCTTGGATTACGATTTTCTATTTTTGAATAACAATTCTTACTTTGCAATTCCTTGAATATTTTTTTTCTATATATTTTAAATTAATTAGTCTCATGAAATTAATCCATATATAAACATTTAAAGTGAAATTATTTTAATTTAACTCTTTTTCTGTAATTGTATGTTTTTGGAAACTGTTTTCTTACATGTAGTTCTTACAATTTTATAAATTTTTCAAGACAATTCAATTTAGTGAGAATAATTTACTATTAAAATATTAAAAAGAACAATTCCTTTGATTTTATATGAAGCTTCCGTTTGTTTCTTTTACATCCTACTCTTTGTTTTTGATTTCATGTTTTCAAAATCATTTCTTTTTTCCTATAATTCCTATCGATACATATTTTCCTAAATTCTTCGATACTATTTAGCTTAATAAAAGAGATTTATTATTAAACATTAATGAAATAAAACTAAATGCAATTTTATTTCAGTAGCTCATATTTTTTTTACTTGTATCCATTCTACATTTCTCTTCGTTTGTAATTCTATATTTTTGAAAATCGAATGCCTTATGACAGCGCATTAAAATTTCTTTAAGACTATACAGTTTGGTAAAACTAATATAATTTTAAGTATCGACATGCATATCTCACTTTTGTATGAATATCTTATTTGTATTCTTTAAACGCTTCTTTTCGTTTGTGATTTTATGTTTGGAAAATTTATCTTTTTGCTAAAAATTCTAATAAAATTACTTTTGTCAATTCTTCAACACTCTTCATTTTAGTCCAACTGGTTTATTCTTAAATAGGCATGTACATTTTTTTTATTTAAACGAATTTTTTATTCGTATCTTTTACATATTTCTCTATGTTTGTGACTCTTTGTTTTCGTTAGTAATTACTAGCAATATATATATATATATATATATATATATATATATATATATATATATATATATATATATATCGATTAAAGTATCGATTGCCTGTATTTTTTGTATAATTTCTTGAAAAGTATTTATTTCACAATGTTGTTTATTTTATTCGTGATTTTATCATTATTTTGTTTATGATTTCATCACATATTTATATGGGTAATTCAGACCCAGGTGAAGTAAGAAAAATTTTATAATTAAAGTCTAAATTGCTTAAATGTTAAAAGCGTGTGACTCCAGGACGCATTAGAGTTGCATGACCAATTTTTTTGTGGCCTGGAATGAAATATCTTATGATATTAACTGTCTGCAACAATTTTCCAGTGATCGAATTAATTGCTTTACTTATTAATAACGTGTCTTTTCGGAAGATTCGTATTTATATGGGAATAAAGAAAAAAACGATACATTTTGTAGAGCAAAACTATTAAAAGGGAAGCTATGAAATTAACTAATACTATATTAATTATAATTATACTTATAAAATATGTGTACTTAAAATGTTATAAAACAAATTTATATTTGCTCTCTCATTTTCTAAAATTTCTTATCTTACAATAAATGTAACAAAAACATACGGTTATTATTTGTTTTATACATTTGATTACTTTTTTGGATTAATTTGCTTTTCTATATTAATACATTTGATTTTGCATAACAACAATAATAAATTCTTTTTAGCAGTTTTTCATCATACAATGAAAATAGATATACTAATTTAATTTTATAATGATTGAAAATTCTCATTCAATGAAACAAATATGTTTTATAAGCGGAAGAAATCAAGAAAATAAAAATAAAATAATTTAAACAGATATATTTTAATGAATATTATCGATGTTATGATAAATATATTACAGTATTTACATTATTTACAATATTTGTATTACTTTCATAAATGATTTTATGTTACAAATTTCATTACATAACGTATATATTATGCAAATTTTAATTATTTGATGTCTTGATACTCTTCCTAAAATAGAGAATTTTTTTCTCATACGAAATTCCTTAAGACATTAGATTAAGCTAAAATTAAAATATATGGAAGTACCATTAAAAATAGTTTTTATAGTTTTTATGTTTATTATATCATTTCCATAATGATAAATATGAAAAGTGAGAGGAAATGTGAAACATGTAAAAAAAAACTCTTTTGTGCGAGTCATTTGGTGGTACAAAGTTTGTTATGAATTTATCTTTAAAGTTAATGAGGAAAAACAAGCTTATATCATATTTTTTTAGGTTAAAAATCTACTTTTTGACAGAGAGTGATTTTTAAGAATTTTCATTCGTGTTTTCCATTTAGCTCTTTATTAAAATAACATTCAACTTTATAAAAACACATCCATTAAAAAAAAAAAAGAAATTTTAATATTGCAAATACATGGTTGAATCAATATAAGAATCTTCCTGTCTTCTCAAATACTGATAATGAAATTTTTGAAGCAAAATTTTTCATATCCATTTAACTCCCTTGAGGGGAAATAAAAATATCTGAAGATATTATTTTAGTGCATAATCTTTTCTGGGAACTAATTTTTATAAAATGTTATTTTTTTTTATCTCAATCAGAAAAAAAATGTTTTAGTTTTTAATTTCTTTGATAATTTGAGAAAATGAAATTTTTTTTATCCTAAGCACATGCATACTTTTTCAAATATCATATACATTATTTGTTTTGGGGAATAGAAACATTTTATTAACAAATGTTCACATTTTGTGATAATGAATCATTAGATATTTTAGATGACATTAAATTAGCAAGCTTGTTAATGCATGCAACTGAATCGATATCCCAATACTATTCCATCGATATCAAATTATCGATATTAAATCATAGATATTAAATTAGCAAGCTTGTTAATGCATGCAACTGAATCGATATTCCAATACTATTCCATCGATATCAAATTATCGATATTAAATCATAGATATTAAATTAGCAAGCTTGTTAATACATGTAATTGGATCACTATTCCAATGCTACTTCATCGATATCAAATGGCTATTCATGAAAACATGTATTACATTTTGTATTCATAACTGCTGCTATTTAATGCAATGCTATGAATACTGACCATTCTATACAGGACTATTGGTTTTGGGTCGGTCAGTAATTCCGTTGAGTAAATTCTATCAGCAACTACGAGTTGTCCTTGCAAAAAGCTAAAAAATTGTTTATTATCTGCAATTCTTTGAGATTGAAGTCATTGCAAGGCATTAGCGTCCTCCCTTCATATAGCCTGTTTGAAATATTTTCATAATAGGTATGATGTATACGTATCTCAAAGGAGAAAACCTTGAACAAAACACTCAAGAATATTTAAAACACTTTTATTCGCTGATGTACGTACAGAAAACAGAAGCGCAACATCCTCTTTCCATTATTTAATAGTAGCTGGGATCGATACTAGGAATTTCCACATAGACAAGAATGATCTTATTACCGAACTTGGAACTATTTCAATTTAAAATTCAGTAAAAATTTTTAAGTTAACTAAAATGTTTTCGTGGAAAGAATATTTATTATTCAAAATCTATGATAGAAAATATATAGCGTGTGTTTTAAATATAAGCTTAATAATTTATTATAAATGTAATAAAGTGTAAATCATTTATTAAAAGATTTTGAAGTTTTTAAGAAATTCAATTTTATTTTTTACTATGGTTAAACTCAAAGTTTGATTCATTTTTCAGAAATATTTCAAATTTCATTTTTTATATATTTATATATTTCCATGAGTTCATACTCTATTAATGTTTATGTTGTTATTTGAATTTATATCTACAAAACTAAATTTAGTAGCACGACAGCCTCGTAGGGTCAAAGTCTACAATGCCAATATACATTTTGGAAATTTAGGGTCCAAGGGTGTGAAGCATATGTCTCAGTTAGGTGCTCAGCCTAACGCCGAACCCCTAGTATTCAATTCCCAAATATGGTTTGCACTCAGTTTTATCGATTCACTATGAAGGGGTGAACGACTGAGTCGACTTTGCCCAACCCGAAGACCAAACCTACGACCTGTGACTTGGACGAGTGAATTTATATCTATTATTGTTTATGTTATTAAAAAAATAAACAATATTCAGAAATATTGCTTACATTATTCAAAAATTAAATACTATAATATCTAATAAATTCAACTAAGTCATTTTATTTCTGGATAGAAACAAAATTTGTTGTAGGGAAAATTTATCCCATCAATAATTGAGACATCGGCAATCATTCAAATGAATATTACAAATACTTTAATATGTGTGTATAATTAAGAAATATTTAATGAGTACTTCTACTAGAAATAGCTTCATTATATTTATGCGATTTTTTAAAATATAAATGAAAATGAGAACTATGATTTGGAAGATTCTTAAATTTTAATAACAGATAACGTTAAATGCACATGAGTTTTATATTAACTCAAAATATATTTTATTTTCCGTTTATTTATATTTTCTGTAATGATAAATTTTTCATGAAAAATGCTTGAATTTTTAAAGAAAGTAGAAAGAAAGAATTGGAAATATTTTCTGATACTTTTAAGCTTCTTTTAATAGTTTTAAGAGATTAAAACATTTTATTTCAATGCAGTGCTGCTCTCTGAGACATTTTTATTTTTTCATCTGTGTCCTTTTGCTGGACTTCATGGTAATCTGCTGAAATGTTCCCCAAATCTCTTCATTTAAAAAGTTTTAGTAATATTAAAAAATCAAGAACTCAGAGTTGTGTAACAGTTCAGAACAGTTGTAGGTTTTGTGTTATCTTCCAAATGACCAAATGCGGGTGGTCCAGCAAATGACATTCAATAGAAAATGATTTTATCTAGAATTCAAACACTTTCCTTAAAATTAAACAGACTCAGAGAAATTACTGAATAAATTCATAATAAAAAAATTTAGGAAATAAAATTTGTGAAACTACAATTAAAGAGACGTTGTTTTAAACGTTATGAAATATGTAGCTTTATATTGCTTTTAAAAATCTTATTATTCTAAGAAATAAGAATTCTAAGTACAATAACTCCAATTTTGTTTCGTAACTCATGATTATTATTCACAAGAATGCATGTAATGCATTTTTTTATATAGGTATGAGATATATAAAAAATTTCATATGAAACGTCAACTTTCGTATGGATAAAATTTGCAATTTTTTTAATTTACAATCACATTCCATATTATAGATTCGTATTGCTTACAAACGTAGGACAGTATTAATTGAATAGATACTATTTTAAATTATTTATAAGTCCAAAAACTGTTCTAATAAACAAATTATAAATATTGCACAATAGCTTTAATGTCAGAAAATGTACATAACATAAAATATAACTGTATTTGTAATGTTTTCTAATCTTCATAGAAAGACTATTCGAGAAGTTCTATTGTTTCAAAAAAGAATAAGAATTAAATATTACGTCACAATGATATCCATTTTGTTTCTTAAATTTCTTTATTTTATCTAAAATTATTAAAATAAATGAAACGGTTATCTTTAATGAACTCTTTATGTTTGAAAATTATATTTATATGGATTGGAGAAAGAAAATGAGGAAAACATGCTTTTGCTTGCTACAAATTTTAAATAGAAAATTCAGATTTTTTTTTCAAAATTTTACAGCGGACAAATGGTAGGATTCTATTTTAAAATTTGAAGGAAGAATCTACTTTTTGTCCCTTTTGATGTTAAGTATTAGGTTTCATTCTGAAAACCGAAGAAAAATTTGGTAAATAAATATGTGAAGTAAAAATATCCAAAATAAGTCCTCTTATATTTCGAAATAAGTCCTTCAAAAAATTCATGATTGGACTTTGATGTTCAGTTGTAAAATGCCATTATTAAGGAATTTTTTTGTGAAGGAAATTACTATATATTTTATATTATTGTTCTTAATTTCTATAACTTCTGTTTTCTTCATTGCAACTTTATGACAAAAAGTGAATCCTATACCTGAAGTGATTAATAATGCAAGTTATTAGGCAAAAGGATTTTGAAGATTATATTCCGTGAGGAATAACATAAGAAATCTTTTTAAAATTTGTTCTAGATCATCAGTGGCTTTTTTTATACTGAAATTCTTATGAAAGCTTCCCATTCATAAAACATTAACCTGTTTTTGTACAAAAAGCGAAAAGCTTCTTTTTCAGAAAGAAATTCGAGATGAAATATATTTCTCCTAAATCAATTATTCAACCATAACAATAAAAAGAATAATTTTCTTGAAAGGATCATAAAATATGAGTAATGTCCCATATAAAAAGTGCAACATTATGAAAGCATCAGTATAATGTGAAAATTGATATAAGAACAGAAGACAAATGCATGGTTTTGATTGAAACGTGATCATAATAAATATAGTATGCAAATTCATCATTAGGAATATAAGATTCCATCTTAAAATTGAATCAATAACAATCTTATATTAACAGATCAAATTAGATTAAAAAAATTAATCTTGCTAAATCTGAAAAAAAAATGGCAAATATTGCTCATCTGCGTCTCATGTATCCTAACTCTATAACATGATACATTGTATATCAGTATTAATCATCATGCAGATCTTATATAGAACTACAAGGTGCCCTGTCTGTTGATTAATACTGTACGAAGTCCCTCTAAGTCTTACAATGAAACTTTACTGCCATTTAGTTTAAATATTATGACAAGTTTCACAATAACCAAAGAAACTAAATCTTGTCATCAAAATAGTGCCATGAAGTAAATGCGTGTTTGGTGTGATTTATTACCTTGTTTTTGTCAACTAAATTAATGTCTTATTATTCTGTCATATGATATTTAACAACAGAGATCTGAAGGACTTTATTTTTGAACACTTCACTGAATCTATTACCCCGATTCATTCATTACAATAATCGTCAAGAAAGACAACTGTTATCTCTTCCAAAACTGACAGTTTCACCAATGGTTCTCATTTTTCGACAGAATTTCTCAATAAAAATCGTGATTACTCACTAAAACATGCACTGATCCATTTGATCGAACAAATGTGTGTTGTGATGTACAAATGTGATTCCAATATCAAGATAAAAATTAGTTATTGCGGTGAATTGGCATGAAAGACAATGGATTTGGAACAAGCCTTTTTTTGCCATTTGGCATGAAATCCTTTTTTGCATTAAGATAAAACAGATTTATGAGAGAATTTGATTATGGGACCTTACTCACATGCAGTTGTATGCATCCGATTTATTCACAGTAAAGATTTAATTCCTCAATTTAGATTTTGTTCTTCAATATCATCTTCATGAAATTTTTTCCAAATTTTATTCGCAGTTGATACAGCTTGTACTGTTTTAATACTGTGGTAAACTCAACTAATGATGTACAAAAGCGTACAATTAGACATTTGTAAATTCGACTGTCAGAATCGTCTTTTGCGTCATTATCTCAGCGTTTCTTAATACCTTCATATCTTTTTAAATATTAAAAACTTTTAAAAATTCTAAATCCAGTGATGAAAAGGTAGAAAATATTGGCTTGTTTGTCATTTCATTCCCTTTCCATTTATGTTTTGATTTATGTTCTTTTTTTATGTCATTTATGTTTCAATTATGTTCCATTTATGTCATAATCATTCCTTTTCCATTTGAGCAGTAATTATATGTGAAATTTACATTTCAGAACATATGTGTAACATATTCGGCAATGTATTTCAGAAATTTGTATACTTATAAGGGATATATCTTAGTCACCAGGGTTGTTTTCCTTGAGGTGCGAATGTAATTAAGATTATAAAAATTATAATATACTGTTGGATAAATTCTCAAAATGTTTTACCTATGATACTTACTAGCAATGGTGACAAATGTTGTAATGTAGGTGAAGATGAGTATGAACAAGGGCAGCAGAAACATGAGGACCAAAGTGAGAGTTGTGTACAGCTGCTCTTGCCATAAAGCTGTGTAGAATGCGTAAGTAACGCATTGATAGAACTCTTCCACGAAAGGACCACGCATCACACTAAAGATCGCCAACTGAAAGTAATGGTAAAATGTAATGAAAATCTACAATATCTACATCTAATGTTTTTCAAGAAATAAAATGATATTGAAAAAGATAAATAACACCTGGACATAACAATTTGTTTCAAGCAAAACTATTGATACTTTAAAAAAACTGCCTAAGTATGTTGCTAAATACTCCACCATATACTTTAAAAAGATAAATGTTTTACAGCTTTTCACGAACTTTTCCCCAATTTGGACCAAGTTTTTCAGTGAATAGTTTGGACTGTAGGCTTCAATTCATTACTTCGAGAAATCAATTTTCACCTTGGCAATAATGGTTGTAGTAATTAGGATTTAATTTGAACTAAAAATCCCAGTCTGAGTAATCCTTATGAGCAAAAAGCAATTTTTGTTAATGTTTACAAACATTTATTTTTTTTTAATCATGGAACAATTTGATTTAATAAATTTTTCAATTTAAACGCATTCTATTCACAAAAAATTAAATACATCTTGAAAGTGAAGGATTGCTAATATTCATTTTAAATTGATTTTTGAGAGAATTATGAATAAATTAACATTTTAATATAAAAGTTTAACATTGAGCAATTTCAATATCATTCTTCAATCTACAAAATAAAAAATATAAATTTTTCTTGTAATGTGACTTATGTTCTTAAGTTACTTTTTAAAATTACAGCTATTATTAATGAAAAGAGAGAATATGCAGTTTATTCCATTTCACGGGGAAACGTTTTAAATTAATTTTGAAAATATAAGAAAGATATTTTGTATCTTTTCTAACAAGTGTATCACTTCAAAGTTAAAAAATAATTTCACGACCTAAATGGAGGAAGGAACTTTCATTTAGGAAATTACCAGTTCAGATGTCACAAGAAACGAGAAAATGAACGTTAAATTTAAAGTTAAGTAAGAAAAGTCTAGGATACCAGATGAAGGAAGCTTTAATTTTAACTGTTTCTTTCGTCATTACTGGAATTGTTTGGCGTAACTTATATATATAGGTTGATTAAAATTTTTATACAGATATTTTTACTTCAAAATGTGAAAATTCCCCATTTATTCATGTTACTTTTGATCTAAATTTCGAAGTTGCCCTTGCAAGAAAATTATGCAAATAAGCTTTATTTGTATTTTGTAGACCTGAAGACAATATTTCTTCTTTACCTTTTTTTACAACAATTTCGAATGTTAAATAAGATATTATTTCAATAATTTCGAGAAAAAGTAGTGCATAATATTTTATAATTGTTTTTCAGTGATTACGTCACTTGAAGAAAATTTAGATGAGTATTCTTGCTTAGTTATTTTAATAGAATAAAGTTTATAAAAAAATATCAGCTGGAAATTGTCTCTAAATTTATTTTATTTTTTCGAATACTTTAATCAAAATTATTACATAAGTTTCTCATGTTTATTTAAATTTTATTAATACTACTTGCATGAATATATTTCTCTGTTTTTGAGTTTTTGCATCTTTACAAAAAGTATTTAATATTTTATCTTAAATTGCTTTGATAATGAATATATACACAGATAAATGTTGTTATCTGTTATTAGAATATTTGGCCTAACATCTTTTTGAATAAAAATGACATTCTGTCAAATAAATAGTCAAACACGGGGAAAAATAATAAAACATTGGAACTACTTTAATATACCCCCCCCCCCAAATCGGAAATTTGGCGACATTTTTTTCTCACCAACCAAAATACCTGTTTTTGGCTCTTTTTTCTCGCCAAGATGGATTCTCGCTAAATACAAATAATTAATACATAAAAAAACTTTAAAAAAAAAACTAAAAAAATGGTACAAAATGCAAGAAAATACTAAATTTGGCAACAGCAAAAACCTAAAAGCTGAAAAAACCTAAATTAGCAACACCAAAATAAGAAATAGCAACCATAAAAAGTAGGTAGTGCCAGATTTGGCGCGTAATTTTTGGGGGGTATATCAAAGTTGTTCCAAAACATTTATTGAAAGATATTTAATAATATCTATATTTGTCTAAGGATACGAAATAATTGGAGTAGAACAAAATAGGTCTAAAATAATCTTATTATACACCCAATAAATGCACAGCAAGCAAAATTATGTGAGGTCTATTCCCCATCTCATAACTAATTGGTAATGTTAAAATAAATTCTATATTACGTTAGTTTTTTAATTTTACAGTAATCTCCTCAAAGATTTTTTTTGCTTATAATTCTGTTTTTTTTTAAATCCAGATCTAATTAGTGCGTTTTATTTAATTCCAAATAATAAATAAAATGATATTAAATAAATAACACTGATCGCATATTTTTTGCTTGAAAAATATATAACTTTTGCATCTTAACACTTTCTATCACTTTTAAAAAGCTCTTTTTCTAAATGTGCCTTCCAACAAATCATTTATTTTAAGAAAAGTGAAAAAAAAAAAATCGACCAAACATCACTGAATCGGTAACGGGATTTCTTTTAACCTTCCTTGCTTGTGTATCTTCTTTCCTCTCCTCTTACTTATAAATAAGTTTTTGCATTTTTTTTTTTTTTTGAAATATTTCTCCGAAAACCAACTGAGACCTCATTTTGAAAATCGCAACCGAAATTTCTTTCTTTTATTCCGGAAACGATATTTTTCTCACAAATATTCCTTTCCCGTCAAAAGAAAGTTTCTAGGAAAGAAAGTCATGCAGCAAATGGCAAGGACACTTTGGAAAAGTTAAATTTTCATTTTACAAATTCTTGGAGTTCTTCCGAAAAAATATCTATATGCACATTTACGCTCTGATTTTTCATAAGTAAAAAATCGACTTGACTCACATGCAGAATTAAGATTTATTGAGTGCCCACCAGTTTGGTGGAACGGTAATTCTAATACTTTGTCAAATTCAAAAGATCCTTTGACGGAAAGGGCATTTGTAAAATTGGGATCTGTGAAGGTTTCCTGCAAACATAAGTTGTTATGCATTGAATATTAATAATGTCATTTAATGTAGTTACCTGAAATAAATAAATAATGTGTTCATAAAAGTTAATACTATTATACAAATTTCAGAAATCTAAAAAAAGGAAAGCACTTAATAATTTTCTATTGTCTTTAATATCTATGGTAAGTTATTTTAATTTTATTTAATTTATATATATATATATATATATATATATATATATATATATATATATTTGTACAATATGGAAATATAAAATATTCTTACACAAATTTTGTTTCTTATGGAAATGGTAATTATGCGAGAGTTCAGCGGTCAGAGCCCTTAATTTTATTAACATAATTTTAACTATAAGAAAATGACTTAATTATTTTACAATTTTGAATTTTCAATATTGCAAATGTTTGTGAATATTAAATGATGGCATAAATCAGAACATCAAAAATTATCTTGTAATAGAATTGATTAAAACAGACATTGATAAAAAATTCTTCTATTTTATCAGGGATACAGCATATAGGTAAATTTATATATTAAAAATTTTGTATAAACTGTAAAAAATTAAAATATTAATGTTCTCTGAAAACTATGTAAAATGTATGATAAATTCTATTTGCTAAAATATTAAATTACGAACATGTGATTATTAAACTAACTCTTATATTTTTATAAATTCGAAGAAACTAAATGTATGATACATATAAGTTGAATAAGAAACTTAATATGTTAAAATAAAATGCCTTTTCTTTAGTTTAGTTTGTTTGTTCATCATTGGTAATTTTTTTTATCAATGTTATTTTCGATATTTATTCATTCTAATTGATTAACTGATCAGCAACTAATATGTAAAATTTTCACGAGATTATCTGACACTGTTGTGTATAGAAGGCCATGTACTAATACGCTGCCTACCCATGCATCATGAATTTGCATACTTTATCTGGGGATTACAGAAAAGAATAATAAAAGTATACTGTTTCTAGTTTGTCAACAGATTATGTTAAACTGGGAAAAAGTTAACAACCGAAAAAATTTTTATTAATAACCTGATTAAAAGTATTTAAGAGTCTAAAAGAAATGAAAAAAATTTCCGAATATCACATGCTACTATACTGACTTTACCCTTTCTTTTCATGCCAAACAAAGTATTTAATAGTTTTTCCAGTTTTTACCCCTCCGAACTTTACTATTAAAAGTAAAGGTACCTAGGCAACTTATTTCTGAAAAATTAGTGGAGAAAGAAGAAAATAGTTGGACAGTGATAGAAGATGGTATAGAGAATATATATATATATATATATATATATATATATATATATATATATATATATATAAAGAGGGGGATATTTAAGACGTGCAAGACAATATAGATAAATTTAGATAAGGTCATCAAGATGGTGTGTTATCTCCTTGGTACGATTTAATTTTCTTTTGTCTATTCAATGTATTTTCATGGCAAGTGCTTGTATATTTTTATAGTGTCATTAAATTGTTCTAGGTGTCCTTTGTAGATGGAATGAAGAAATTGATATTAAACTTATCGACTATCGAAACATTTGTATCAATAGATAATAATTTGGAATGGTTAATTACATGTATTTTGCCTCCTAAAATTAGAAAGCATTACTTAAATGAATTTGATTTATTCTATGCAGATTATAGTCTCCATGAGCATAAATATAAGCATATACACAACCAAGAGGCTATCAGTGAGAGTATAAATCATTATTTAGGATAATGAATTTTTCTTTTCATAAAGTACTTGATCACGTACATCGTCAAGGTCAGTAGATGGCGTCTCGATTTGGAAATGTTGATTAATGATGTACTCGATGAGATAAAAGTCAAAAGGTATGGCAAACAATGGTAGAATATCAGTTTCATTCAGAATTTCGAGTAATATACAGTTCAACATTGCCTTGGTAAAATATGTTTCTTGGGACTTATTATATATGTCCCAAGAAAATATGTTTCTTAAAATAATATTTTAATTGCTTGTAGAAATTAGGCAAATTTGTTTTAAATTTTCAACCAAATCTTGCTTTTACATAAAAACAAACTAAAAATGTGATCAGAACTCTCTAGTAAAGGCTCGATGCTGGCGATAACCAAGAAGTCTCTTGACCGATCTAAAAACCTCACTGCGTCCGATGCAGAGACAAGTACTGTCACTGAAGTGGATTGTGTTTTATTTTTTTTCCATTGCCATTAACTTAAATACTATGATGGGTTTTCTGCTTGGTGACTTAGGGTCAAAGATAAACAAAAGATAAATATTTGCCTCATATCGAAATACAAATAAACGTTTTCTTGTTTGTGTAATCACTCTTATTTTCTGAGAGTGGTGTGTAAAATCGAATTTCATTTCCAATGCAATGTAAGAAACTTTAGACATCATATTTATTATGACAATCCTTTGGCCATATTTTTTTATTATTTATATTTTGAAGCACATTCTAACACTAAATATAACAGCTATATATGTGAAAGATATTCTGACAAAAATAAAAGTTAATATCTCAATTCAAACAGATAGCAATTTATCGAAAAGGTAGAAAAGTATGTCTTAATTTCTATAGCTTGCATTAGTAATAATTGGCACTTTGTTGAATGCTGGAAACTTTACACCAAAATTACAAGAATTAATACGTGATATAATTTTTACTGTTGGGGGTAAACATTGAAATCTCACAGGTTCTCATGACAAGTTTTTTCCAGAAGTTTCTTATCAAAGATAAGCGCTTAAAAATTTAAAACATTTTCATATGTGGTATATGCATAACAACTTTAAAAAATTTCCTTTTTAATGTTCTTTTCTTCTCAATGTTGAAATTTGTCTCTTGAATAGTACATGTACAGTGATCTCTCACAGGATATCTACAAAATGTCTGACACTTTTTGATATTCAATATGGAATAACTCATATCCTTTTTTTTCTGTGTGAAAAGCTTTTATTGACCATTTCCTTTTCCTTTTTGAATAGCTTTCCTTTATAAATATTTTCTGTTCGATTTAACAACCATAGAAATTTTTCTTTCCAACTTAAATATATTTCCTTTATAATCTGATCTGTTTTTTCCACAGGAAGATTGATTGGAATGCAATTTTGGGAATGAAGATCACTGATGAAATTTTCTCAGGATTAATTCTTTTCAATTTTTAAAGGATATTATTTACAGAAAAGTAGTGTATATGATCTATGTACATTTATGATTTAATTGCCAAGATTAAACTGAAACAGACGACATTTTTTTTCATATTTGGAAGTCAAATGAACTACTGATTTTTAAGCCTTCGTGTGACGTAGAGTGCACATGTAGAAGTGCATTTATTAGAGAACCATAAAAACTTTCAAATCTGTCTGATAATTACTGTAATTAAAACAAATTCGCTCTTATTATTTACAGAATGAATAAAGGAAGCAACATTCTTCTGACTTATAACCAAGAAACAGCTATATGCAATGCATATGTTATTCAATTAAAATTGTTCCATACGTCTGAGAAAATCAAATACATATTTAAATCTGGAAATTATCTAGCATGTAAAATAAAAATATAATATGCTTGTAATAAAGATGTTTGAAGTATTTTTTAATTACACACTTGTTTATTAGAAATAAGAAAACGTGAACTTCTACTCATAAATATAAAACTGGCAGTTAATATTTAAATTAGGTTTTGAAATATAATTTATATTCGTGAGCTATCTTTACTTAAAACTAATTAGATTGTAGTATACTTCTTTCTATTTTGCGGGTGTTAAAATTCTTGAGACACGTTTCAAAAATGTTATTATTTGTTATTTATGCCACTTTGTTTCAACTTAAAAACTGAAATTTAAATATTCAAAATAGAACGAAAATATATATGAAAATATTCTGCTTTTGAAAGAAATGCAAGTTGATATCAAACTTACATACATTTTCTCTTCAGTTTACTGACAGTAATACCATGAAATAAGAATAAAAATATTTTTTTGCCTTAACAAGTTGCTTATTTTATTCAAAGTCATCCTTGTTATAACGCAAAATTTCTTAGTATAAAATATTGAGTAAAATGTTATTAGGAAGAAGACTACATAGGTATCAAATATTTTTACGCTGAATAATAATATTTTAAATTTGTATTTAAAAATATACATATACCGAATAGGCCTACACGAACTAATGAGGCCGAAAAATTCACAGTGCTGGAAATTAAAATCGATATAATTCCCTTTATCTCACGTGGAGCTTGTTTTCACAAAATAGGAATTTTTCAATATTGAATTAAAAACTGGTGTAAGAAAATATATAAATAATAACAAGTCTTATATTTATTTATCTTATAGTTTTAAATATAATAACAGAAGAAGAAAAGCTTATTATTTAGCTTTTACAGAACATATTGTTTTGATTTTACATCGTAAGCACTAGAAATTTCGAGAAAATATTTTAATAAAACATGAAATTGATATCATTTGACATATTAGATATTGAGATGTTTAAATGAATAAAACTGTAGCTATTTTTAAGCAAATCAACGTAAACATCAAAGTAAAATGCGCAGAAACAGTATTAAATTTATTTTGTAACAATTTGTGCAAAAATGCTTCCTTTAATATGTTGCCCCATTTTTCGCATGCGTGTGATTCCCAAACTCCTTAAGCAAATGCTTGGAAGATATAAGAAATTATATCCGTTAAAAAGCTCAATGACTGTCAAAATCAGGAAAAACATCATTTGCAGAAAGGTTTTGCAAGAAAGAAAAGCATTATCAAAATAAAGGAATCAATATGAAGTTAAGAATTTTCAACAGAAGAACAGAAATGTAGAAATGAGTTTCTAGAGTAGTATAAAAAAGAGTAGATAAATGTTTTTGTCATTACATGTATTTCAAAATTCAGTTCAGTGAAAAACAGAAATATTAATTCACCCGAAATGAAATAACTGTATAATTTATTTTTTGAAATCGAGAGATATTTTGTTTATTTTGTAAGTGTACAAGAATTAACAAAAATAATGAACATATTTTACCAACGAATGGCTGTTCCCTAATTTGCTCTCAAAGACGTAATAACAATTTTATCTATC
Organism: Latrodectus geometricus; assembly: GCA_026290005.1. Lineage (NCBI taxonomy): Eukaryota > Metazoa > Arthropoda > Arachnida > Araneae > Theridiidae > Latrodectus > Latrodectus geometricus. Next base: position 129,758 of record JAPDSC010073932.1, on the reverse strand, counting down.
ATTTACAAACTAAAAGTTCAAAAAATCTTTCTATAATCTGACTTCTATTGAACTTTTTTGCATTTATTTTTTTCCATTTTTTATATTTTATGGATAAGATTATAGTTATTATTATACATCGTAAATCCTTCGATTTTATCGATAATTAACTGTGCTGCTGATGCTTAAATTCCAGATTTCTTCTTAAAAAATTCATGTGGAATTTTTCTTGTTTAATAGAACTCCAGTATATTGCAACCCTTGCATTTGAATATAACCAATAACTTCTAGTGCAAATATCGAAAGGTACTTTATCAAAGTAAAATCTTGATTTGGAATTGTCTCATAAAATAGACATTCTAAGTGCATTGCACTTGTCAATCTATGCTAGAAATGGTGTAGTTGATGTAACAATATCTTAGTCATTTATACATGCTGGCTTGATTAAAGAAACCACCGTAATTGACGACAACCAAACACATTTACCTGAAGACTTTATTGAAGATGAGTTGTTGATCTATAAGCTTTGATAAGCAAACCCAAGGCTGACTAAAATTTCATTTCAGGACTTTTTCAATGCAGATTCAGATATTAGATACATTTGTAGGCAAGAAGAATCGAATAGTTAAATGATTAAGAATGTAACGAATGAAAATGAGAAAAAACTTTCACAGGTATCAAATTAAGCGATAATAATGTAGTCAGGAGGCAGACAGCAAAACAAAAAGATGAAAGACTTACAAGATTGTGGAATTTCCTTTTAAAAAACAAGTGAAATCTTGTATTACTTTGAAAAAATATGGTTTCAGCATTGCAATTTTGAAACAAAAAAAATTTATTATTTTCTCCGATTTTTCATCAATAATATGAAATTAAAAATTAGTTTTTCATGAATTTTATTTTAGATGTGTTTCTTATAGAGTGAATACTGAAGAATTCTTTCTAATCATACTTTATTTACAAAAGTAAGCTTGGTAGAAAATATACAGTTTTATGATCTTACGTTTATTTTTCTATTTTTTGAAACTTTGATTTTAAGAACTCCTTTACCAATCCCTATTACTACGTCTATGACAATAAATTGAAAATGTTTGCATTATTAACAATACTACACTATACTCCACATTAATTACCACTTATAGTTAATTAATGATAATATAACT